>JAQQSQ010000700.1:0-13953 GCA_028627145.1 Eidolon dupreanum
AAGCCAAAGCCTCCATGTAGATCATGATTTTGACCAAAAAGGAATCATGATGATTATAAATATTGGCTCTTCTCCTTTGGGGTGTCAACTAGTCATAGAAAATTTTGCCAAGAAATATTTGATTGCAGACTGAAGTGAGTCCATTTCAGTCCTCTCCTATATCTCCAGGTTTTTAGGGAGAATCTGTTTTGTTCCAGTGGCTTCCAGTGTGTAGGAAGGACCAGCAATGGACCTCAGCTGGGTCCCTGGGCTCTTCTTTGCACATTCCATCTGCCTGCTTTGCAGAGGACTGCCCCAGGAGCATTTCGATGTTTTATGTATCTGTGCTCCTTTAGGCTATGTGTGTTTAGTGGATGCGAAGGCTGCATGAGCATGAGAAAGCTGTCTGTGTGAGAGGAATGGGGCTGCTAACAAGTGACTGAGACAGTTGGCTTGTGGAGCACACAGTCCCTACACTGCTGGTGTGTCATATCAGCTGTACGTGACCAGATCATAGGTAACTTTGCTCCTGCCTGCTTCTTTCTGGCTCTTCTCCTTCAATCCCATGGCCTCTTCTTGGTTTGACTGCAGTGTTCGCCCAATGCTAGGCTCTGTGACAGGCTTTGCCTCCTGTCCCCACCTGTTTCTGTCAGGTGTCTGCTGTAGAGCAGGGGAACCTGCAGCTACGAGTGAGGTCTTCTTATTTATAGAGATTAACCGATATACAACCTTAGTTATGAAAAGTTTCCCGAGTTCCTGCCCTAGTTCTTGTGAGTTGTTTCCTGATTTGTTGAAGTCCTGGACTGGTCCTCTCCACTCCCTAGGATCTGTTCAATTCTGTAGGGTGCATTTTCTCTTTTATGCATTCTTCTGTGCCTTCTGGCAAGCTGGTTTCCACGGAGCCAGAGGACTGGAGGCATCAATAGGGCTGTGGAAAATCTAACCTTCGGTCTGGAAGAGGCAGCTTTCAGATTTGGGTACTGGTCCAGGCTGAGACTGCATTTACTCTGTCTCCTCTCAGTGCTCATTGTCTTCCTCCTAGGCTCAGTGTCTCAGTCCCATAACAATCCTTGGGAAACCCCAACCCTCTAAGTTTCTGCTCCTTCGGTGTTGGTCAGATGTTAGTGAAGCTTCTTCTCTTGATTGTTCTGAAGTGCAGAGGTGGGTGTTGGTCCCATGACAGGGAGAGACAATGGATGTTTTGATGCAAGTTCCCCTCTTCTTAAAGGAGAACTGTAGGAAATTTCCTCAATGGTTGCTTTAAAAAGCAAGAATATTTCACCAAGGCTAGCATGTTTTTAATTTTCCCTGAAACAACACCGCTCAGTGTTATTGTACTAAAACCTTATGCTTTTACTTTACATGACATTGGACTTGCTCCTTGTAAAACAATAGCCCTGGCCTTTCAGAGCATTTGATGATTTCCAAGCTGGGCACACATTGCAGGAGTCTCCACTGTGAAGTCCATGATGGGCGCCGGCAAAAATGATCCCTTCAAACACAGTTTATGCCATTACGTAGAAAAACATAGACCCTCAAAGCCTGGGTAATTCAGTTTATATTATTTTGAAATCTGTTTTTAAAATTAACAATATATTTTTGACATCTTTCTATATCATTCTTCTTCTTTTACACACTAAAAATGTTTCATTGTAGTATTACAAAAATATAGAATATTACAGGGATAATATGGAAAATTTAACTGCTTCCAATTATTTCATTATATGACTGACTCGCAACATACTCACCAAATCATCCATGTTGGGCATTTAGTCGTTTTCAACGTTTTTTCTATTATGAAAAAAAGTTGCTCAACTTCTTTATATTTAAATGTAAAGATTCTCCATGATTGTTTCTCGTAATAACATTTTAAAAGTAGAATTGCTGGTTTACAGGCTGGGAGTACCTTTAATACTTTTGATACGTAGAAATTACTTGTCCGCCAGAAATGTTCGCACAAGGTTTTATTTGCACTAACGTTGGATGAAAATGTTAGTTTCCACACACCGTCACCAGTATTAAATCTTAGCCAGTTTTGTAGGCAACACCGATATATATTAGCTAATTTAATCTTTTATTTGTGAATTTCTTGTTCAGGACATTTGTCTTTTTTTATCTTAGGATGTTCATCAACTTTATCACGATTTTCTTTGGAGCTCTATACTATTTATACTGCTACTACCAGATGCTTATACTGCATTCACTTATATGAACTCATTTGCGTGCACAACAGTTTTACAAGGTAGACAGTATCTTTTTTATTAAAAAAAAATAGATCAGGAAACTGAGGCAAAGCAAAGTTAAATCACTTGCCCAAGTTGAGACAAGCGTAAGTAGTAGAGGGAAAACTTGAACCCAAGCAGTCAGGGTCCAGAGTCCCTGCCTCTATTGACTTATTCCACATATGGGATACAAATATTTCCCCCAGTTTATTGTTTTTATTTTATTTTTCCTTTGTTTTTACATTTATGGAAGGTTCTAATATTAATAATCTATAAAAATTTCCTTTTTTTCATTTCTGCTTTCAGAGCTTTGTTAAATTTCTCTGCTTCAAGTTTAAATTATTTTATCTTTATTTTAATAGTTTAATAAATATATTTAATAATAACTAAGTTATTTGATTTTAAGATATATGGTGATATCTAACTTTATTTTATTTTTTCTAATATTATTTCCTGAATTATGTCATTTTTTCCTCACTGATTTGAATGCCACTTAAAAAACATGATAAATTACAACATGGCATTTTCTGTGTCTGCTTTTTGGCATTTATTTAGACTTCCATTCTATAAATGTTTACTAAATTAAAGATAGACAGGTAGGGTGTTAAGTTCACCCCCTTTGTCCTTCACTAGGTGCTGAGGCCCTAGTGGTGATGAATGAAGTGTTGCCTGGCCCATTCAGCTTATAGTTTAGTGAGGCTAGAGATCAAAACAAGAATTTATAATAAACTCTGGTAAGTGCCATTAGTGAAGATATCAGTAGGGTTATTTAATCAAGGTGGGAAAATCAGAGGTTTCCCTAGAGAAGTAAAATTTAAGCTGAGTCCATGCATTCTTGAAATGAAGTTGCTTATTGTTTATAATTTGTGGTGTTATTGATAATGTCTAATATCATATGTTATGTGGACCCATGTATACATACATGTTTAGTATATATTTCTATAATATCATTTATTTTAAATCATGTATTTCAACTATTAAGGCTGAGAGATGTGTTCTAAACTTATTACTATTATTCTGTCAATTTTTCTTTACATCTTCAAAAGCTTTTTGCTATATATATATTTTTCCCTTATTTTTTGCTTTATTGAGATATAATTGATATATAATATTGTATACATGTAAAGTGTACAACATGATTTGAAATACTTACATATAATGAAATGATTAATAAAGCTAGTTAGCACATCTGTCACACCACATACATTCGTTTTAGTGATGGCAACTTATTTCTGAAATACAGTATTTTTAACTATATCTACCATACTTAACATTATATTCCTAGAATTTGTTTATGTTTTAACTGGCAGTTTGTAGTCTTTGAACACCTTCATCCATCTCTTCTCCCCACCCCCACCCTGCCTCTGGCAACCACCAATTTACTCTCTGTCTCTGAGTTCAGTTTTTTAAAAATTCCATATATAAGGAGATTATATAGTATTTGTCTTTCTCTGTCTTATTTCACTCAGCATAATGCCCTCAAGGTCCATTCATGTTGCCCCAAAAGACAGAATTTCTTTCATTTTTATGGCTGAATAATATTCCATTGTGTGCATGTATATGTATGTGCATAGCTATACCTATCCGTATCTATAAATCTAGATATCTATATCTATAGCTATCACATTTTCTTCATCCTTTCATCCGTTGATAGATACTTATATTGTTTCCATGTCTTGGCTATTGTGAATAATGCTGCAATAAACATGGGGTTGCAGATATTTCTTTGAGATCAAGATTTCATTTAATCAGATATATAACTAAAATGGAATTTCTAAATCATATGGTAGCTCTATTTTTAATTTTTTGAGAAGCCTCTATACAGTTTTAATAGTGACTGTACCAATTTGTAATCTCACTACCAATGTACAAAGGTTTCCTTTTCTCCACATCCTCTTCAACACCTGTTATATCTTGTCTTTTTGATAACATCCATCCTAATAGATGTGAGATGATAGCTCATTGTGGATTTGATTTGCATTTCCCTGATTATTAGTGATGTTGAACACCTTTTCATATGCTTTTTGGCCATTTGTGTATCTTTTTTGGAAAAATGTCTATTCAAGTTTCTTTACCCATTTTTTTGGTCAATGAATCATAGGAGTTCCTTATATATTTTAGTAACCCCTTGTCAGATATACAATTTGCAAATATTTTTTCTCATTTCATAGATTGTCTTTTTATTTCATGGATTGTTTCTTCTTTTTTTTCTACAGGTTTTTTAAAGTTTGATGCAATCCCATTGTTTATTTAGATTTTGTTGCTTGTGCTTTGTGTCATATCCAAGAAATCATTGCCAAGACCCATGTCAAGGATCTTTTTTCTTATATTTTATTCTAGAAATTATATGGTTTCAGGTCTTACATTTAAGTCTTTAATCCATGTTTAGTTAATTTTTGTTAGTGGTATAATATAGGGGTCTTGTTTCATCCTTTTGCATATAAATATCTAGTTTTCTCAACACCACTCATTGAAATAATTATCCTTTCCCTACTGAGTATTCTTGGCTTCCTTGTCAAATATCAGTTGACCATATGTGCATGGCTTTATTTCTTGGCTCTTAATTCTGTTCCATTGGTCTATGTGTCTGCAAACGAATTCTTTTTATATGTCTCGTTTAAGTTTTGTTTGGCTTATTTACTCTAAGATTTGGTATCTTTCATCAGTTCTGGAAAATTCTCAGCCCATATTTCTCAAATATTGCCTCTGCTCAATTCTCTCTCTTCCATCTCTTTCTGTCTCTGTCTCCCTCTCTTCTTTCCCACTTTTAGATTTCACTTATTTTAAATCTTCTTACTCTGTTTTATGTGTCTGATCCTCTCCCCTCTATTTTCTTTTGTTTGTTTCTCTGTACAACATTCTAGATAATTTCTTCTGACTTATTATTATTCACTTAACTAATTCTCTCTTTACCTGAATTTAATCAGATGCAAAAATTTTAATTTAAACAAATATTTTTTTCATTCACAGAAGTTATTTAGGGGTTTTAACAAATGTTCTATGCATTTTTTTTTAGCTCTTTATAGAGTCTTTAGATCCTCATAGAGTGGTAGTTATATAGCCTAGCATCTGATGTATCTACTATCAGAAGTCTCTGTGTTTGCTTCAATAGTTTCTCTTGATTCTTGTCAATGGGCCTTCGTTTCTTTGTGTGTCTGTTTATTGTCAACAATGTACTAGGCGCTTTATAAAAAATATTCATACAATTAATTTGAGCTCTAAGATGAAGGTAATTTTCTCTACAGAGGGTTTTATTTTTCTTTTCTAAAATAATTTTATGGTATTATCAGTAGTGGTCCACCTTAGTACAAGTATAATAATTGGCATTATCTGGACAATCCAGGGATTCAGACTCTGAATCTAATCCTATACAAGGGCATGCATATTTCATATAAGGACATGTCATAGTATATTGTGGAGAATGTCTTGTAGATGTCTCATCTGGGTGTGTGTTTGGGATTTGATTTATGCATCTTCACCATCAAAGGTCATAAAAACACATTTTCTGGGAGAGGTTAATCTCCTCAGGAAAAAAAACGCATCATGCTTTTGTATCTCAGTGGATTCCCATTTCCACTTCACATTTGTTCTGATTTTTCCTTCCTGTCTCATCAGGTCTTTAATAGTTTTACAATAATTTTTAGTATATTTTATTCCACTTATTTATTTTTAGCAGAAGAGATAGCCTTAATAACCAAGTCTACCATTACTAAGAAACTGTCCTGGAATCATCTGCTCATTTGTCTGTGTCACCAACTAGATAGAAGCTCTCTGAAGGAAAGAAAATTGTCTTATTATTTTCTATATTAATAGCACTTAGCCTAGGACTTGTTTCTCAATAAATAATTTTATTATTACTAAAAGTAGCTTTTTGTGTAGTTCTAGGGTCCCGTTTCAATCTTTAACTCTTATCTCACTGTCAGACTTTTAAGAAACTCAGAGTAAGCATCACAGGATGTTTCCTTTTTTTCTACTATATTCTTTACCTCCTTCTCATTTTTCTTTTTTTCTACTGTATTCTTTACCTGCTTCCTATTTATCTCTATTTCCTTCCTAGAATGGACCTCCTCAGGTGCTATGGACTGAATAGTGTCCCTCCAAAATTCATATGTTGAAGTCCTAGCCCCCAATGTGACTGTCATTGGACATAGGGTCTATAGGAGGTAATTAAGGTTCAATAAGGTTGTAAGGCTGGGGCTCTAACCCAGTAGGGTTCTCTTCTTATGGTAGAGGTTTGATAGGATGATGTGGAAAGGATACAGAAATTCTGATATTTTATCACAAGTACCATGAACACTTTTGTTTTTTTCGCATTGTTTTGTATTTATGTGTTTTTTTCTATTTCAATTTTTTTTATGATTTTTTTAGGCTATAGGAGGTAACTAAGGTTCAATGAGGTTGTAAGGGTGGGGCCCTAATCCAGTAGGACTGGTGGCCATATCAGGAGAGGAAAAGAGAGGGATATCTCTCTCTCCTTCCCTCCCTGTGCACAGGAAAGGCCATGTGAGCACACAGAGATGACAATGGCCTACAAGCCAAGAGAAGATGTCTCAGACTAAAAATGACCTCTCTAGCACCTTGATTTTGGACTTCCCAGGCTCTGCCTCTAGAACTGTAAGGAAATAAATAAATTTATGTTGTTTAAGCCACATAGTCTATAGTATTTTGTTATGGTTGCCTGCCTGAGCAGACCAATATACCAATAGACCAATAAACTTTCCAAGTTTAGCATCTTTCCAGCTGTTTCCTTCTTTGATGATTCACTTTTATTTTCCAGAATGGAAGCATATGGAGTTAAGAATAGACCTGAGTAGTGACCTTTGCATATCTTTCTTGCAAAGATACCCCAGGGACAGAGTCCTGATTAGATTATAAGAAAACAATTATCATTTTGATGACCCCCAATTGAAAGCTGATGGACATGATTTTAGGGCTTCAGAAAGCTCACTTCTTTGTTCCTGATAGAAAAGCAGGAACCTGGCTACTAAATAAGAAACAGATGTGTTGAGAGAGATGGTTTGGGTCTCAGTTCCAGGTAGGACCAATGTTGTAGAACTGGTCACTCAATAAGAAATCTTATTTGGATGAAGCTTTTAAGCCACTCATATAGATCTTCAGCTTGACCATCCTACTGTTTTATGACTCTGGAGGGAAACTCTAAATTAGTTATGTATTGCTGTGCAGCAAATTACTGCGAAACTTGGCAGCTTAAAACAGCAAACATCTAGAATCTCATAGCTTTTGTGGGTCAGGAATCTGGGCGTGACTTATTTGAGTTCTTTGACTCTTGATTTCTCACAAGGCTGCAATCATGTCGAAGTTCAGCTGGTGGTGAATACCACCCATACTTACTTACCTGTTGCTTGGCAGCATTTAGGCCTTGGTGGACAGTTTAGCTGAGAGCCTCAGTTCCTTGCTGGCTATTGGTTAGAAGCCTCCCTCAGTTCCTTGTCACATGGGTCTCACCACACACAGCTCCCAATATGGCAGCTGGCTTCATCAGAGCAAGCAAATGAAAGAACAAGGTAGGTCAACAAGAGAAAGACCAGGGTCTTCTTGGAACCGAATCTCTTAAGTGACATCTTATCACTTTTGCCAAATTCCACTTGTTAAATGCATATGCTACTAGGGTCAGCCCATATTCAAGTGTGGGGAGATTACATTAGGGTGTGAATACCAGGAGGCAGGGAGAACCAGGACATTTGACAGGCCGCTACCACACTGTCCTCTTTCCAAAGTTGAGGGTGCTCTCTATGGGACAAAGAAGGGGAGGGAAGATTCCTCCACTGGCCTTGCAGGCCATGATCTGTAACTGAAATGGTGAAGCTGGGCCTCTACCAGCGTTAGGTATATCTACTGAGATGGATGCATCCAGAGTCCTCCCAAGGCCTGTCTTCAGTGGTGTGCCTGGAGCTGGGTCCTACTGGCTTGTGAGACACAACTGTGTCCATGTCTTCCCAACTCCACGTTTAGTGATGCCACATTGGTAGCTTAATATTGGCCACAGCGGGAACACTTACACCACAGAAATAAACAACTGTTATACATCAGGGCTTTTTTTATTGTTGTTATGACCTCAGAGAACTAGCTTTTTAATACTTACTAGCACAGCACTGTGTGGTGTCCTAAAACATTTCCTATGTCCTGTATCCTGTGTCTGTTCCTCTCTTGCAGCTCTGGAGCTGAGACTGAAGAATGGAGACCACCGCTGTGAGGGGAGAGTGGAAGTGAAGTACCAAGGAGAATGGGGCACAATTAGTGTTTACATCTACCGCCTGGAAGCTGCAACTGTGGTGTGCAGACAGCTGGAATGTGGAGATGCTGTTGATGGTCTCAGGAGTGCTCATTTTGGAGCAGGAGTTGGGCCCATTTGGCTTAAATATCTTTATTGTAAAGGGACAGAATTGACTATCAGTGATTGTCAACATCCTCCTTTTGATGACTATCGTCGTCATGGCTATAGTCATAAGTGGGATATCGGAGTAGTCTGCTCAGGTAAGGCCTATCTGGTCTGGCAGGGGATCTCCAGAAGGAATAGCCTCAGGCTCATTCCCAGAATAACTGTGAGAATGCAGGATCACAGCCTTTAGAGCGTACTTGGGTGGAGACCAGTCACACAATGAATCCTAGAGTATTAGGTGCCCAAGGGAGCATAAGGGCTTGCTTGACCATGGACAATAATGGGTTCAGACCTATGAATCACTGGATCCTTCATCTCTGTGGAGTGTCATGAGAAGTAGGGAGATGGGATCAAAAGTTTCATATACGGATGGGTTATAGCTGTCTGAATTAATTTCATCATGGTAGCTACTTGTATCCTTTCATGAGATGGTTAGTCAGGTACAACCACAAGAGGGGACTTGGAAGAGACACAGGAAAACAAAGTTTATTATACTCACAAGCCCTAGAGAGACAGAGTCACTTAATGCCACAAGGGAGCCAAATGGGAAAATGCCAAAGAAGCAGGCTCATGCAAGCAGGTGGCAAGCAGAGAGAGAGAATGAAAACCTGTAGACAAATGACTTATATTGGGGGTCAGGGTGGAGTACACAAGCAGAAGGCATAAGGGGACTTCACTGGTGTGTTTGAATGTTACTAGGTCATATCAGGGGAGGGTAAAAAGGAGGACTTGTGGCAGGGGTCAGCCGTATCACATTGGTGCACCTGGTCACCTGTGTGGGGTGCTCACAACCTGTGTGTGGGGATGTTGAGGCAGCAGGGAAAATGTGAAATTTTAAAATTTACAATACAGTAGTTGGAGCAAAGTAAATACTAGACAGTGAAGCCAAGAGAACTAAAAGTGGCACACAAGAAGGGTTCAATACTGTCTTAGTGTACTTGACCTGTGCCAAAGTGGAGGCAGTGAAGACAGCAATGAAACTGGAGTGTGAATGGGTGGTGTTAGTATTTGCCAGAGATGTTTCCAGTTGTTATCACAATGGTTCATGAAAATTTTAAGACACTAAAGCCATCAGAACAGCTTGACTTGAGGAAGATATTATTAGATATCACAGTGAATTCTAAGGTACATGGTTGGGTATTAGGAAAGGGCTATCCCATTCAATGGAATGGTAGGGCAGGTGGAGACCTGAGCATATTAGCAATAGGCTCTTAGCTGCCAAACAGATTCAGCTCTTAGCCAATTAGCTCTTTTGTGTTATGCATGAGGAAGATCACTGGAAAAGTGGTCCTTTTCAATCTTGCCTTCAGCAGATCTTCGATGATACTAATTCAGGCCCCTAAAAAAAGAATTACATACAACTAATGAGTTTGGAGATAAGTATACATTTGTGAAACCATTACCATAATCTATGCCATAAACCTATCACCTCAAAAGTTGTCTTCCATCTTCATTATGATTATGAAGATGATTATTAAAATATTCTTCAAAGGCATTGAGTTTCAGTTAGGAGTTTTTGCTTTAAAAAAACCTGTTTTCTGTCATTTAAGATAATATTTCATATTGTCATGATGTCTTAATCGTGGTATCAACTGCAGATAAGCTGGGAAACATTAAAGGCTGATATGACTTAGTTTGATAAATCAGTATCTGAGTAAAAATGGAGTGTGTGATGTTGGAACTTTTAATGTTATCATCTTGAGATAACTGATGCATATATATTTACTTATTTATTCATTTATTTATATGTATTAGGGTGACATTGGCTAATAAAATTATATAGGTTTCAAGAACACAATTTAATATGTTATATGTATATTGCATTGTGTGTTCATCACTCAAAGCCAAATCTCCTGTCACCATATATTTGACCCTCTTTACCCTTATCACTTCCCCCCTCCCCACTTTCCTTCTGGAGATAGCTATACTGCTGTCTGTGTCTATGAGTTGTGTTTGTTTGTTGCTTTCAGTTTTATATCCCACGTGTAATTGAAATCATCTAGTTCTCAATATTTTCTGACTTATTTTGCTTAGCATGATAATCTCAAGATCCATCCATGTTGTCACAAATGACAATATTTCATATTTTTTATGGCTGAGTAATATTCCATTATATATATGTACCACACATTCTTTATCAAATCATTTATCAAAAGACACTTCAGTTGTGTCCATGTCTTGGCCACTGTGAATAATGATGTAATGAACACAGGGGTACACATATCTTTATGAATAAATGCTTTCAAATTTTTCTAGTATATATCTAGAAGAGGGATTGCTGGGTCATGTGGTAACTCCATTCTTAAGTTTTTGAGGACCCTCTATATTGTCTTCTATAGTAACTGTACTGATTTACATTACCACAAGTAGTTTATGAGGGTTCCTTTTCCCCCACAACTTCTCCAATGATTGTTATTATTTGTCTCGTCGATAATAGCCATTCTAACAGGTGCGAGGTGGCATTTTCCTAGTGAAGTTGAGCATCTTTTTTTATATCTATTGGCTAACCATTTGTATGTCTTCTTGGGAGAAGTGTCTGTTCAGGTCCTCTGTCCATTTTTTAATCAGGTTGTTTTTTGTTGTTGTTGAGTTGTATGAGTTCTTTATATATTTTGTATATTAACTTTTATTGGAGGTGCTGTTTGCAAATATCTTCTCCCATTTGGTTAGTTGCCTTTATATTTTGTTTATGGGTTCTTTTGTTGTGCAGAAGCTTTTTAGTTTGATGTAGTTCCATTATTTTATTTTTGTGTTTACTTCCCTTGCCTTTGGGGTCAAATTTATAAAATCCTCTCTAAATCCAAGGTCCATGAGTTTAATACCTACGTTTTCTTCTATTTTTTTTTTATTGTTTCAGGTCTTATATTTAGGTCTTTGATCCATTTTGAGTTAATTTTTGTGCTGGTGACAGATAGCAGTCCAGTTTCATTCTTTTGCGTGTGGCTTTCTTTTCTCTATTGTACGTTTTGGCTCCTTTGTTGAAAATTGTTTGCCCATATATATGTGGGTTTATATCTGTGCTCTCAATTCTATTCCATTTATCCATGGGTCTGTTTTTCTGCCAATAGCATGCCATTTTGATAATTGTCACTTTGTAGTAAAACTTGAAGTCAGGGTGTATAATACCTCTGGCTTTGTTCTTTTTTTCTCAGGATTGCTTTGGCTGCTTGGGGTCTTTTGTGGTGCCATACAAATCTAATGATTTTTTGTTCTATTTCTTTAAAAAATGCCTTTGGGAATTTGATGGCAATTGCCTGAAATTTGCATATTGCTTTGGGTAATATGGACATTTTAACTATATTGATTCTTCCAACCCATGAACAAAAAATGTCTTTCTATTTCATTGTGTTACTTTAATTTCTTTTAACAATGTCTTATAGTTTTCAGTGTACAAGTCCTTCACATTCTTTGTTAAGGTTATTACTAGGTATTTCATTTTTTTTTGTTGCAATTGAAAATGGAATTGGTTTTTACATTTGTTTCTGAAATTGCATTTTTCGCATAGAGGAACACAATAATTTTTTTACATTGATTTTGTACCCTGCAACTTTATTATATTTGTTTATTGTTTCTAATAGCTTTTGGTGGAGTCTTTAGGGGTTTCTATATAGAAAACCATGTCATCTGAAAAAGTGACAATTTGACTTCTTCATTCTCAATTTGGATGCCTTTTATTTCGTTCTCTTGCCTGATTTCTCTGGCTAAGACTTCCAGTATTATACTGAATAACATTGGTGAGAGTGGGTATCCTTGTTTGTTCCTGATCTTAGAGGAAAAGCTTTCCATTTTTTACCATTGAGTGTGTTATGAGCTGACGGTTTGTCACATGTGAGCTTTATTATGTTGAGGTACTTTCCTTCTATACCCATTTTATTGAGTGTTTTAATCATAAATCGAAGTTGTATCTTGTCAGGTGCTTTTTCTGTATCTATTGCTATGATCATATGATTTTTATCCTTTATTTTATTAATGTGGTATATCACATAGATCAATTTGTGTATGTTGAATCATCCTTGTGTTCCTAGAATGAACACCATTTGATTGTGATGTGTTATCTTTTTAATGCATTGTTGTATTCAGTTTGTTTATGTTTTGTTTAGGATTATTGCATTTGAGATATTGGTCTGTTTTGTTCTTTTTTTATGTGTTACTCTTGCCAGATTTTGGTATCATGGTAAAGTGGGCCTTATAAAATGAGTTAGGAAGTATTACCTCTTCTTCTATTTTTTGGAAAAGTTTGAGAAGAACAGGTATTGTGTCATCTTTGAATGTTTGGTAGAATTCACTAATGAAGCCATCTTGTCCTAGACTTTTACTTTTGGGGAGGTTTTTAATGATTGTTTCTTTTTTTTCTTTCTTTTCTTTCTTTTCTTTTTTTACTGTTGATCTGTCTATTTATATTTTCTAGTTCTTTGTGATTCATTTTGGGAACATTATATGTTTCTAAGAACTTTTCCATTTCTTCATGGTTATTGAATTTGGTGGCTATAGCCTTTCATAATATTCTTTTATAGTCCTTGTATTCCTTTGGTCTTTGGCATCCATTGAAACTTCTTTTCTTTCATTTATGATTTTGTTTGAGTCTTTTTTATTTTTTCCTTAGCGAGTCTAGCCAGAGGTTTGTCAATTTTATTAATCTTTTCAAAGAATCAACTCTTTGTTGTATTAGTGTTTTCTATCATCTTTTTGCTTTCTATTTTGTTTAATTCTGCTCTAAGTTTTATTATTTCCTTCCTTCTACTGACTCTGGGAAAAGACAAGTTTGGAGACTTCTCATTTTGCCATCTTGCTGATGTCAGATAGCAATACAGACATCAGCAAGATGGTAGGATAAAAATTACTATCACCCCTTAGCATTTGTTAATATTCCTGTATCTCAGAAGAAAACCTCTATTAGGAAGTGATCAGCAAACCCAGCTGTCTTGTATATGCTCCCTGAGAACTCATTCTCTCCTAAGTTTATTGACAAATCCTAGGGTTTCAACAGAGATGGGTCATATTAGCCTGTCTCTTTGCTGTGATTCTCTGAACATTTTTAACATCCAGACTTATCTTTCCAATTTAGATCACCTAAGCTATTCTTGGAATTCTTTTGCCATCAAAAATTATCAGAATAATAAAATATGAAACCATAAAAGTGGATTTGTTATAATGTCTATATTTCTAATCTTGTGCCATGAGTCCATGTATAAGTCGACATATATTCATGGACCAGCCTTCATGATTTTCCCTATCCCCAGTCATTTGAGTATTGGCTCCTGAGAGAGAAACTGATCAGAATTTGAGCCCCATAAATCTCAGATGGCTTTTCTAACCTTTTGTGACTGATGGGTCTCTACCCTTTCATAGACC
>JAQQSQ010000701.1:0-13951 GCA_028627145.1 Eidolon dupreanum
ATTTTAATATTTATTTAATTATTTATTTAATATTTAACAATTATCCTATTGGCAGTGGTGATTATATAATGATGATCCACTTTCAGTTCACCAGGCATCCAGTTTTAAACATCTTTCGAATAACAATTTTACCTTTGAAAATACTACCCCATGTGTGTTTACAAATGGGAAGAAATCAGAACTGGACACAACCTATATCTGTATCTATTATTATTATTATTACTAGCATTATTAAAAAGCCATACTTTGGATATAAGATATATTAAAAACCAAGGCCTTAACTTTGATAACTTTTCTTGCTCTTATTCTACCTTGGCTTAAGTTATATGCTAATAACCCTACTATATAATGCAATGATTAAATGGAGTATACAATAAGTACAGTACAATAAGCAAAGGCCAATCAAATATTTTCCATGGAAAAATTGGTACTGGAAGTTTTTCAGGTATAGGTTTCTTAAATTTTTCTGTTTTAAATGACAATTGGGAATATTGTGTTTGCACCCAATTGTTTACCCAGATACGGTCCAAGGAGAGAGATCTTAATGGAAGAAGCATGACTGAAGTATAAATGGAAACTTTCCTCAAAGAAGAAATCTGGAAAGGCTATGCTGAGCCACAGCTACTGAAGCGTACTGTATATTTCTGTGCTCTCTGCCTTTTAACTTGTGAGATGTGACCTGATTTTTCCCTTTCATGCAAGGTCGTCGCTAAACTTACAGAAAATTAAAAATAAAATAATGCGAAGGAAAAAACAAAGAAGAGTTCCACTGCATATTTTTAAATACCACAATGGTTTAAAGCAGCATGATGAAGGGTCACTTAAGAAAGGCACTGCTTAAAATTTAAGCAGACAGTGATAGAAAGCGACAGACCTCAAACAATTTAAGTCTTTCACAGCTGAGTGAATTCACAGTGACAGGAAGACAAGGATGTGCTAACTTACCTCTGCAGGACTCTGGCGATTGCTTCATAGGCTCTCCCCAGGCTGAGATCATCATCCAAGTCTGTCGAGATTTTACCGTAAGTGTTAAGAACCTATCAGGAGAGAAATACATATTAAACGTATAGCACAGCCAGATTCACTGGTGCTTCATTTCATAACAGAAAAGATGAAAATTTATAGTTGTTGTTAATGTCACCGTAAAATATGTTTGTTTGTTTATTAAAAATTCATGTTGGTTTGGTTTATTTTTATCTATTGTATAACTTGTTTCACAGAAGTCTCTTTAAACCATGACAGTGAGGTCTTACTTTTGTGAAAAAAAATTCTTCCCCTGCACAATCCAAAATCTTCCAATTTATATAACTTAGGTGTGAAAATAATTGAATGGCTTGCAGCATTATTTTAAAATATGAGACTATTATCTAAGGTAATATTAAGGCAGATTATAACACTCTACTATGGTGGCTTAAATATCACTTTTCTTTCTATAAATAGCTATTTGAAAAGCATGAATTTAGGTGCCAGGCAATTTCTAAATCCATCATTTTATTAGATACATATCTCACAGTTTGTACACGTATTCAGTATACACTAAAAATATTTCTTACAAATGTACTTCATTACCAACAATCTCTTCAATAATCAACATTATGGCTGCCACAGCCAAACGTATGATATTAATTTAATTTAACACTGGCATCATCTGTATGGTATAATTTTCCTTTTTATTCCTTTTCCCTTTCAATGGCCGGGAGGAGGAAAAACACGTAAAACAAAATTCCCATTCTCTCTTCTTCTTTCATTGTTACTTGACCTAACCTATTACACACATGAGGACACAAGAAATCTCCAAAGACCTCTATGGAAATCCTTTTCGCATGTTTTCTAAGAAAGAATTAGTGAAAGTCATTTGACAGTGTTGGGAGTCAGCGAGAGGGAGGACATAAATGCATGCTTGTGCTACTGCCTAAATTTGGCATCTTAGAGGCTTAAGTACTAGAGGAGGTATTGATATTCATCTTTCTTAAATTTAAAATCTGGGAAATAATTTCAGTGAAGCCTTTGTGATACCTCATAGGATTTGGGTTTTGCACGGTTTCCAAGTATGGACTTGGCACATACTGATATTAAAACTTACTCACAGATACTTATTGACCTAGTGTTTTAATTCCCACTAAACTCGAAAAGTTCAAATTTTTTATTCTTTAAGCCTTTTGATAAACCTTCTATGAACTGAGAATATTCTTTTCACTCTCCCTTGCACAGCGAACACTAGATTTAGTCAGACATGACTTGACATAGCCCTTTCTGAGTCAAGGGGCAGAAACCCCGGATTATATAATTTTGTAGGAGACCTTATTTAATTCAAGTAAATATCAAAATTTAGGAAGATGCTTTCTAGTGTCTTTTTTGGGCCACATTTTTTTTATGTGGCATCCTAGATCTTTAAGATTGAATATTCTATTTTGTGAGCAAATTGTTTATTCAGCAGATATTGTTACTATGTGCTAGGTGCTACTCTAGACCCTCGGAAATCTTAACTGGAAGAAACATGCGTGCAGCCCTCAAGGCATTTACACTCTGGTGGTACAGAGTAGGGACTGGGGCAGTTGTGAGAATTAGCAGTGACTGAAGACAGGTTTCTGTGGGGCTTACACCACTTACACTGCACCGCTCCTCCAGGCCCTGGCCACCGTGGGCCCTGAAGCAATACAGTGATATGTGGGGGTGCCCAGTTTTATCTTAGAGGTATGGCTCTTCGGCCTAAGGATAAAAGGGTAGGTGACCAAGAAATTGCAGGTAGATACTTCAGTGTTGACGGCTCCTATCCCACAGGCGTGTGTCATGCTTCCAGGGCGCAACAAGAGCACAAAACAGCTCAGTCTGATTTTGGCTATAGACTTGATTCTGTAGAATTTCCTCATAGAGCCAGATGTGGTCTGTTGGAATGAACACTAACCTTAATGTAACAAGACTTGGTTTCACGTCCTAATTCTTTCATGCCTAACATATTTGGGCCAGGAAAGTTCGCTGAGTTTAATTTCCTCAGAAGCAGAAAAGAAACCCCACCTGTGAAAGCTGCTAGGGGCCACCATGAGCTAATAAAGAGCGCTATGAAAACCACTGGACAGAGTTTTGGGGAATCTGTTAACCAGCCATCAGTGAATGGCTCCTGGTGAAAGCTTCTCTCTTCAAAGTAAAGACGGCATATTTTATCTGTGAGAGTTCTTACGTTTCCTTAAACACTTTACCTACAAACAGAAAATACATAGGCAGTAGGAAGAACATAGGTCATTACTGGTCTGATCAGGAAACAGTCAATTCCATGAAACCCATGCTGAGAACCTTGATGAGGGTGCTGGGGGAGCTCAGCTCAATCAAAGGCAGGGCCTCTGCTCCTCAGGAGCGTGAGCATGGTGGGAGAGGGAGAACTCAGACAGGTGGACTCATAGGGAGAAGACAAGGCAAAACCCAGTGGATAGGTGAGCTGTGTAGTTCAACTTGAGGGGAGTAGGAAGGATATCGTTAAAACAAAAAATTAAAAAAAAAAACATAAAAGTTAGTGGAAAAAGAATGTGAGACTATGAATTCTGTGGAAGATAAAGTTGTTTTACATTGATCTTAGAGTAAGCTGCCTTACCTGCTTTTTAAAGGCAGCAAAGTATAATTTAAAAATTAATAAATATTGATCAACTAGAATCCTTAGACAAAGACTGGAAACAATTTACAAAGAATACTTCAGGTGAGAAAAAACAGGGTGGAAATCTGAGGGATCCACTGTACTTGATCAACTGTCCCTGTGGCATGCGATATGTTGGAAACAAATCCAGAGTCTGGGAAGTTAAAATCATCACAAATCGAAGAGGAGAGAATAAAGAATCTCAGGTACAAAATATTTTGATAAATTAAAAAATTCACATTATATCTTTAAATTTTATGGGCAATGAATCTAATCAATCTTTGTCAAAAGACAGAAGATAACACTGATTAAGCATCCTACTATACAAATTTCAATGAACACCAAACTGCACTCCAACATAGTTACCAAAGATGGAGAAACCAGTTCATATACCTAATAAAGATTATGTGCTACATGGCTACCCAATCAAATTACTCCACTAATTTCAGTAAATAATGGAGATGAAGGTATGAAAACTATTTCACCACAAGTTTTATAGGCAATGGACTTTATCTTCTCACTAGAATGAAATGTATTTACTTGGAAAGACGTTTTCAAATAAAATCCAAGTTCTTGAAATAATTTCTATTGGTCACCTAAAAACAAAATTAATCGAATACCTAGCATTAAAATGAAAATGCTCAAAAGAATAATGCTGGTAATATGCTACACATTCTTTGAAGAACTGTATGCTGTGAAATCAAATTTAAAGGATCATTAATTTCTTTTGCTGCAATAGTCTTCAAGAGAACTTTGGATTTAAGTCAAGATTGTCATCTGTCAGCAACGTGAGTGGGATACACACACACACAGACACACATGCACATACACACATTTTGAGCTTTGACACTGTTAAGAAAGGGGGCCACACAAAAAGGCATTACCGAATCTTATAATATCAAACATCCAGTTGTTTTCTTTCCTTTGCAGGCTTACAATTTCCACTTAAGTTTCCTTGGAACAGAAAAAACTCTTTGATATTTATGCCCTCCACTTCTTGACTTCCTCTATTTTCCCATTCCTTTCCCTACGGTAATTCCTCTCTTATGGTCCTTTTATTTAAACATGAAAACAGAAAAAAATGCCCGCGATCGTGGCCCTCATATTAACTTTCACAACTGAAACTTACTGTAAACCCTTCGGTTGACTGTCTTTCCTGATCTAACTTTTCCTCAAAATTGGATGAAATCGTTTCTCCACCCCTCTGCCAAGCCAGCTGTTATAAGAAAACACTTGTTTAAAAAAACCTTTTATTTTAAGATAATTGTAGATGCACATGCAATGGTAAGAAATAACAGAAACTCATAAAACCTTCACTCAGCTTTCCCCATTGGTGACATCTTGTGTAACTACAGTACAATATCACGACCAGGGAATTGATGCTGATACTTACCCTACTCAGATTTCACCAGTTTTACATGCAATTGTGTGTGTGTGTGTGTGTGTGTGTGTGTGTGTGTGTGTGTGGTACTTTTATGCTATTTTATCACACGTATAGATCCATGTAACCACCACCACAGTAAGAATTCTAGGGAAGACCTATCACTATAATGATCCCTCATGTTGTCCTTTCTTAGTTCTTTTTAGATGTTTACTGTTTAGAACAGAAAGAAGAGAACGATAGAGAAAAGCATATATTTTCTCTTTTCTTTGTTTAAAGAAAGGTCTGCCCTGGGAAAAATTCTTAAAAAATTTGGCATCTTGCCTCTTCCTTTTTTGGAACATCTCCCCTACATGTGTGTTTGTATCTTCTCATGGAATTTTCTTCATTTAAGTGATAGAATGGCAGTTGATTAAACTAATTCAAAATTAGTTATAAATGAATCAAAGATCATTAACTCTGTGCCAGAAGAAGCTTCAGCTTTAAAAAGATGGTTGCTAGCCCCAAATCACTTCTCTTGTGGTGTTTTATGCAGTCTAACAAAGTGCAATGAGACAATTCAGATAGTGTGTGGCAGAATAAATCAGGGCAAAGGTTATAAAAAAATGGCCAGCCTTGTCTTTAAATTCAACATTACAATATGATCCCATAAGCATTTTTATAGCATGAAGAGATAAAAAAAAAAGGGATGAGGGGAATGTGCAGCTGCAAATGTGAAAATCAGGCGTTTGTAAGTCACTGATATCTGAAAAGGTAACTATACACTATTTTCATTTCCTCTCATTATCACTTTCTTCATAATGTTCAACCTTCAGAACCAATGTATTATGCAAAGAACTCCTCTAGTACATTCCGTTAGATAATTAGATGTAACTGCAAGACAAAATTATATATATGTAAAGTATATATAATTTCAATTCAAAGGTATATTTTATATATACATACACACACATTTATTACAGCTCTTAAAGACCGTAGTATCTAAGACAGTTAAGACTTACAGACATTGAAATTATATAGTGCTGTAAGTCTGTATAAAGGACAAAAAATTTAGTCCAAAGCCATTAATTCATTAAATACTGAGTGTCTTCTATGGGTCAGGCCCCCTTCTCAAAGTCTCAATCATTCCCGGTGATAAGGATACAGCAGAGAATAATGCGAAGTCTCTGCCCCTACACAGTCTATTCTGTATTTACATGATGAGAGACAATTCGTAATTAAATAAGTAAATGAGTGAATTTCAGATAGTTGTAAGAACCATGAGGAAATTGCAACTGGGAAAGGCTTAAAGAGAAAATCTGCATTTTAAAGGAATGACAGGACCTGGTCAGAAGTGCGGAGGTGGCTTAAGTAAAGGACTGGAGATGGGAATGAGTGATACAGTGGGAAAAAAAAGCTTTAAATAGACACGGCAGTGTCCAATACAAATGTTTGTTTTAAAGTTCATGCATAGAATGTTCTGTCTAGTAACATGGACTAAGCAATCAGTTTTAATTGATGATATTAAGTGACAAACGTCAAACTGCAATTTATCTTTTTGATTATAAAGAATCTGATTATTGTTTTAAAGGCAAGGCAGGTCATTCACTTTCATCCCTTTATTCTATATGCACATAAAAGTAGTCTTTTGCAGGACATTTTTTATTCATAGTTTTTTCTTTCTACTTCTAGGTAGCTCAATGTGTTTGGTAAAATACACCACATCAAGATGGTGCAGTTGGCTGCCTTGTTCCCATCAATACAAATTTTCAGAATTTTATACAGAGTTGTTCCTGTGCCTAGGGAAAGGAGAGGAAATACTTTTCTTTCTCCCTCTGGTTTAGCACAGGGCATGCATGATCCAAACTCATGCTGATCAGTGACGTGGAGTGTAAATGGCCTCTGAGCTCTGGCTGGTGACCCAAAGTAGTATTATTTCTGTAGGAAAATAATCCACAGGAATTTGCATACAAAATAAGTCCTAGCACTAGTCAATTTGAGATGGAAATTTTGTAATTTTGAAAACATTTCAATGAACTCTAATCCTACCTTTACTTCCTATTTTTGGTAATTTTTCCTATATACAGTACATTCCTTTCTCCACTTACCGCCCTCCCCCACTGCTCTCTTTCTTAGTTAATTCAATATTTGAAACCAGTAGGGACTCCTACTCTGAGCTCATAGGCCAGGCTTTGGAAGGGCCTTACGGGATAATTAATCGAATATCCCTCTGGGTGTTCAAATTTTCTTCAAATATCATAGGCTTTCGAGTGAGGCAGGTTAACTACTGAGCTGAGTGACATATGTCAAGTGACAATACTTCAGAGTTTGTTTCCTCAGGTATAAAATGAAATCGAATCAAGTCTACCTTGAAGGGATGTTGTCAGGTTCCACTAAGACGAGGTGTTTAAAAGTACATACTAAGGTCCTTCTAAACGTGGAGTCCTCTGTGGTTGTACGGGCTGAATGATCATGAAACCAGCCCTGATTCTGAGCTATTTGCCAAAACTGCATATATAATTTTTTAATAAGTCTTACTAAAAATTGAAAGATAAAGAATAAGTCTGAAATTTATGTGAGTGTGCATCTTTGTTATTTCTCCTTAACCCAAATTATTTTCCTACAAAAGTCTGAAACGTAGTTATGTACAGGACACTTTTGCTAGCTAAATAAGGGTACAAATGGAAAGCACATGTGGGAAAAATAAAAATATTGTTCATTTTATTAAAAAAGTAAAAGTATCCACTAAGGATCTAAATAAAGCAACTGCTTACTTTTTCCAAGTACTTATCTAACCTATCAGTTCTCAAATGGGGGAGATTTTGCTCCCTATAGGATATCTGGCAATGACTGGAGATGGTTTAGGTTGTCATAATTAGGAGAGATGCTACTGGCATCTAGAGCCTAGAAGGCAAGGATGCTGCTCGATATGTTAAAATTCACACGATAACAAAGAATTATCCAGATGCAAATGTGAGTAGTGCTTTTACTGAGGAACCCTGATGGAGCCTTCACAGGAACGATACTCATGACTGGAAGCTGTCCCCTTGTGAGGGTCGCCATTCAATCACTGCAGAGCTGCGTGAGAAAACTATCGATTGAGGTGAAGCAAAATCTGTAACTTCCACCTACTAGCCAAGGTTGAGTGTTGTGGGACAATACGAGATAAGTTTGTCTGGCTTCCATGTGACAGTTCTTCCGATCCTGAAAGATGGCTGACTTCCTACTGCAAAGCCCCAGAGCATCCAGAGCATGCTCTGAAACAAGTAAGGCTGAAACCCCAACAGTTTAGCTACATTTGAACATTTTATTTCTAGTTTCATTTACAAGTATAAGAGTTCTAGAAGAGTTTAAATAAACCCACCTGGACCAAAATATATCATAAACCATATAGGGGCATCCACTGGATCTGTCTGTAAATTATAAAGTTATAAGTCCATTGCTTAGGATGTTTTTTTTTTTTTTAACCCTTTTCTTCCTTAACCACCATAAAAAAGCAGCACAACTAACATTTTGTTATACATTCCCTATACAAATTCCAAATGGTGACATTTCATAATGAAAGCACCGGGCTTAATATAGCACATTACTTTGAGGAGAAAAAGGCAATGATACAGATTTATTCTTGTGTAATAAGAAATATAAAAATAAAAAATCAAGTTGCCATCGTAAGCTTGAAATCATTGTCAAATCTTATCGGAAACACATTCATTCTGATTTCTGGCAATCTAAGCCCCTTTAGCCATTTCACAGTTGGTGAGCAGAAAGGATGTTTCTGCCTCATTTACAGTGTCTGAACATGATTCAGACAATCAACTGCAACATTAGTCAAAGAAATCAATGGCTAATGATTTCTGACAAGCGCTGCAGTAACAGGCTGAGGATCAGGCTGGCAGCAACTGCATTTAGAGCATTTTACTGGAGCCAGCAATAGGCAGTGCTGGAAGATGATAGAAACATGGTGAAAAGAACTGGCCTCACATCACTTAAAAGGTCTTACACACTTCTGCAAGGGCATGGTATCTGATATGCAATAAATACAGTACTCCTTTTCTAGAAATACGTTATAGTACATAAGCAGTGAGGACAATCAAGTGTGCAGCTTGTAATACACACAAAAGTAGTTAAATATTTTGCAGTCTGCTAAAACTATATTATTAAGTTAGGAGTACTCTAGACATATTATTTATATTGAGTATTTGGAGTATGTACTCTTTCTCCTTGAAATGTATCACTCATCATTTGGATTGTCTGTTACACACTATTTACATCACCCATCACATAAAGTGAAGGCCATATGGTCCAGTGCAGAAGGGACTGAGTGTTAAAAGATACAAGTTCTAGTTTCTCTTTTGCTATGAGCTTTGAGTGTGACCTTGGACAAGTCACTTGATTACCTTGAGCTTTAGTGTTCATGTTTGGAAGATAATAGGGTGGGACCAAATTATGTAGAATTCTCCCTTTCAAAATTATGACTTTAATTTTAGGACTCTACATTGGTATATTTAGTAATTTCAGATATGCCTTAATTGTTTTTAATCATTTATCTTTGGCTTTAACATCTTGATAAATTTATTTTATGTTAAAAAAATTATTTTTAAATGAGTCATTTCATTCCACTGAAATTTTATTTTCATGTATTCCCCTCATTTGAAAAATCTTGTATCATCTTAATGAACTACTTTTTAAAATATATCCCTACCATGGAACAGGTAATAGCAAAGAAAAATGAATCTATAATGCTTTTGGTTCATTAAATAACAATTGTTACAAATGCAATGGTTAGCAAATTTTTCTTTAACAGTCTGAAATTTTAAGAATTTGATAGAAATTCAAGGTTATCCTAAAATTTCATAAACTGAGAGTTGCTAATTTCTCACATGCTAGAAGTTTACATTGTATTTTCAAAGGCTATAGAAATAGAAATATATCTCAAAACTTTTCCAAGAATCTTCTCTCACCTATAACTCTCTCTACACATCCAATACACAGATGACTTTCCGACCCCAAAATGATGAGCTAGAATTCCACTTACAGTTAAAAAAGAAGTTTCCTCAATACTAAATTAGAACATATTACTCAAAACTAACATTTTCTAAGTTGGTCATTATAGTTTTATACTGTTAATAAGAAATATATTTATGAATACTTATTCTAATTCTCAATTGTTATTTTCTATACTGTAAATCTGAAAGCATGGAAATATTTATCCTGTACAGCCCAATCATAGTGTGAATTATATTTACAGGTCCTTGAAAAACAACTTTCCCTGCCCTTAATCTCTTGCTAGGGAAAGCCATTGGGGGCTTTGTTTTATATTTCTCTAGGAGGCCTTGGACCAAAACAAGCTGGGTCCAGTAATCCGTGAGGTGGCCTCATATAAAAAGTTCTGTTCAATGGCAGACTATAGTGAAATTAGTCCAATCATGTTCTCTTAGGCAATTCAGACTGACTGGGCAGTTATATGGCAGAAATGAGAAGGTAGATGAACACCAAGAGAGTGACTGAGTCATGTCAATAAAGTGAACCAAACCAACTGCTGCTAAGGGGATAATGAAAACACCCAGCCCTCGTCTTCCAGGGCCGTCCACTTCCCAAGAATCTTTCAGTCTATGAGGCCCGACCGTCTGCTGACCCTGGGTGTTCCTGGGATGGGGTCTCTCTCATTGCCACAAGGCTCTTTATGACCAGTCCCCTTACTTGAGGTGATCTGAATGAATCTCCTTCTTGCAGCCAAGGAATAAACTGAGAAGTACTGAGACATAAAAGGTCTCTCTAGAGATAAGTGGCCAATAAATAACTTCAAGTCTTTTCCCTCTCTGTGTCTATCAGTGGGAGACAATACGGGCTGATTCTTTCCATGGCAATAGACCAGTAGACACAGGTTACATAAAATGATTAAAGATTTCATTGTCAGAAAAGATTTGAGGGAAAAAAGTGTGTATTTTTTTCAAACTAAGAAATTCTCAACCTCTGCTTGGTTATGTTTATATGAGGATGAAAAGTGAGTGTGACAAATAATTCCATTATACCTGTGATAACATTACCAGTGATTTCAGTTCTCTATTATTTATGGAGACCAAAGACGGTGGTGGCAAACTGAATCAAATGAAGTGCCAGTCAAATCTAATTTGACCAAACATGTATTGTCACTCACTTTGCCAGTGCAGAAAAGTCAACATCTATGTCTTGCTGAAATACACAGGACTCTGGCAACCTCGTTCCAGTCATACAGACCTTCCATTGTCGGGAATCAGCTCAGTTCTCTCCACTTCCCCAGCCCTCTTTGCTCTTTCCAATTCCACACCTGACTATTCCAGTGCTTGCGCGCGCGCGCACACATACACACACACACACGCATGCACGCACACACAAAGCGCTTCTTTGTGCTAGTCCAGCACGTACCACAGTATCGTATGTTATCTACTTATTAATATTTGTCTCTCTCCAATTAGATCATAAGTGCCATGAGGACAGAAACCTTATCAGTTTTGCTCTCCATTGTACCCCCAGCTCCTAGTCTTATGTTAATGTTGACTATATTGTTGAATGAATACGGTAGAGCCCTTGGAAAGTACTGGTAGTGAAGTATCTGTAAAAACATCAAGGGTGAATATAAAGAGTTTTAATATAATATAATTATTATATTATATATAACTAATTCACTTAAATAAAACAAGCTTTTATATAGTTTTATATAATATTAATATATATTATTTATACATAGTATAGCTTATTAAATATATGATATGATATAATGTTTTGCATTATATCTCACTTGATAAAGAAAAAAAATGGCACTTTATAACTATGGCAAGTGGAAAGTATGTTAAAATTTTCAGTTAACAACCAGTCCTGGAGAGTTCGACTATCAAAAAAGAGGCCAAATTCCTGAAGGAAGAAATAAATGACATTTCAAAATGACATAAGCACCTCTATCTCAATGTGTGCTGATTTCAACAGCATGGTACTGGCATAAAAACAGACACATAGATCAATAGAGCAGAACAGAGATTCCAGAAATCAACCCATACATACATGGTCAATTAATCTATAAAAAAAAGGAGGCAAGAATATACAAAGGGGGTAAAGACAATCTATTCAATAAATGGGAAACTGGAAAAATACATGCAAAAAAATCAAACTGGGCCACTTTCTTACGTCATATACAATAATAAATTCAAAACAGATTAAAGACTTAAATATAAGACCCAAAACTATATAACTCCTAGAAGAAAACACAGGCTGTAAACTTTCTAATGTTGCTCTTAGTAATTTTTTTTTCTGATATATTTTCTTGAGCAAGGAAGATGAAGGAAAAAATAAACAAATGGCACTATATCAAACTAAAAAGTTTTTACACAGCAAAGGAAACCATCAACAAAATGAAAAGACAGCCTACTGAATGGGAGAAGATTATTTGCCAATGATACATCCAATAAGGGGTTAATATCCAAAATTTATAATGAACTCATGTAACTCCAAAGAGGACATAAAGATAGCCAATAGATATATGAAAAGATGCTCAATGTCACTAATCATCAGAGAAACACAAATTAAAACCACAATGAGATATCACCTCATCCCTGTCAGAATTGCCATCATCAAAATAAATCAACAAACAAGTGTTGGTGAGGATGTGGAGAAAAGGGAACCCTCATATACACTTAGTGAGATTATAAATTGGTACAACCACTAAACATAGAATTACCTTATGATCCAGCAAATCTACTTCTGAGTATTTATCTGAAGAAATCCAAAACACTAATTTGAAAAGATATATGCATCCTTATGTTCATTGTAGCATTATCTACAATAGTCAAGATATGGAAGCAACCTAAGTGTCTATTGATAGATGATTGGATAAAGAAGATGTGATTATATATATATATATATATATATATATAATGGAATAGTAGTACTCAGCCATAAAAAGTAATGAAATCTTACCCTTGGCGACAACATGGATGGCCCTAGAAGTTATTAGGCTAAGTGAAATAAATCAAATAGAGAAAGACAAATATCATATGATCTTCTATGTAGAATCTAAAAAACGAAATAAACAAAACAGAAACAGATTCACAGATAGAAAATAAACTGATAATTGCCAGATTTGGGGGTGTGTAGGGGGTTGGGCGAAAAAGGTGAAGGGATTAAAAAGTATGAATTGGTTATTATGAAATAGTCACAGGGATGTGAAGTACAACACAGGGCATATAGTCAGGAATAATGTGGTAACTACATATAGTGCCAGGTGGGTACTAGACTAATTGGGGAGGATCACTTTGTAAATTATGTAAATGTCTAACCACTGTGCTGTACACCTGAAACTAATATAAAATGATACTGAATGTCAACTGTAATTGAAAATAAATAAATAGATTTAAAAAATAAGTGTGTGCTTGTTTCATCTAGTCACAGTCTCCAACAAACAGTTTCTCCCCATTACAAGTCCATGTGGTCATGATGCTCAGTGAAGACAGGCAGGTCAGAGGCTGAAATTATGCCATGGTGTCTGGAGGAACAATTCTTCCTAACCATGGACTATAAAACATTTTTTTCTCTTTCTTTTAATCTAGAATGATGAGAGACAGATATAGGTTCTACCTTCACAAGTTAACAAGACAGAGAAGTAACAGTGAAAAGTCGCTAGCTCGGTGACAAACCAAGTTCCTCAGCTTTCCCCAGGGTGGCTACTTACCAACCTTCTTTAATTTGACCGCTTTAAACAAAATGGTTTCTGGCTCCACAGGAAAAGAATCAAGGTGTGTCTTACATTAGTAAGTGACTATCTAGATGGCTTTAATAAACACTAATCCTGTGAAAATTTCTGTATTTCTTCATGAACCAATTACCACCAGGAGATTTGTCTATCCCCTGGCAGTAGAGCAGTGAGCTATTCATAATCCCTTCTACTAGATTTCTTCCTCATTTAAGGCAGGCTTCAATAAAATTTCATTTTAGTT
>JAQQSQ010000702.1:0-13951 GCA_028627145.1 Eidolon dupreanum
CCACAGGATTAGTGTCCTTAAATAAGAGACACCAGAGAGCTCCCTTTCTCTCCACCATGTAGGAACACAGCGAAAAAGGCCAGGAAGAGCTCAAAGGCAGTAGCATTCTGTTACAGCAGTGTAAGCAAAGATACCAGGAAACGATGTTTATAAGTGATTTTTGACAAGTAGAAAAAATGGAAGAGAGTTTGAAGGACTAAAGTGATAGTTGTCAAAGATATGCCTTATACTAATAAGGTTTTTTATATAAAACTTAGGCTATGTAATAACAGGACAAGAAGCAAACATTTAATTTTTAGAACTTGATCTTAAAGATTGCTGAAGCTGTAGAATTGAAAATTCAGATACTATTCTTTGGGGTATAGAATTAATTCTTTAATTCTTTTAAATGCTTGATATAAGTCCATGAGTGAGATATCTCACTTTGCTGCACAAGTTTCCATAAAAAGCTCAATATAATCAATTCGCTATAGGGTTTTTATTTTATTTTAGACTCATATAGCATTTACTATGTGTCAAGATCTAAGCACCTTCCAAATACTAATTCAACTGATTTTAGGAAACTGATACAAATTTTGAAGATTAATTATTTGATGACAGGGGATAGTAATGAGAGTGTAGATTAATTATATCAATAGCTAATTATACTTGACTGTGTCATCCTCTACAGAGTCTTCAAGCAGTGCAAGCAAATATGCCTCATATTTTAATATTTTTCTTCCAATTTCTGTCTCTGTTTGCTGGCTCTTCTTAGTAGTAAACAGTGGCAAATGTCACCAGTTTTTGTACTCTAATTGAAATGGAGGCATTGGGTAAGGATGGACTCTGTTTTACTAAATAGGCAACCCAGCTGCCTTAATCTTAGTATTTGCCATACTGGAAGAGTTTTGTTCTTCATGCTATTCAGAGCCCAGGGAAATGCTTGGTACATAGTCTATTCTTAATATATACTAATTTCATCAATAAATGTTTCCCCCTCCCCACCCCAAGTAATTGGATTATCTTTTCAGTAAAGGGATTCTTTGGAATTCATGAAGGTCTTTTTGAAAAATGAAATTTTCTTTTTTCTCCACTAGATTGCCAACTGGGTTGGCAAGAAGCAAGCTATGCTTCTGTTTCTTTAACACTTGAAATGAAATTATTTTTTAAACCTTATGTATATTCATTGCAAATAGTAGCTACCCCAGATTAACTATGTACTTTTGCAAAAAAAAAAAAGAGAGGGTCTTAAGTCTCTACATCTCTGGGGACTAAACAGCTATTGAAGTTCTCAAATAAGTTTCCATTACTTTGGTCTGTAGTGTTCTTCTGAAGAAACCATAATATTAATTTATCTTAGATGCAAAAATTATTTTTAAATAATTGCAAAAGCTTCTTTTGTCCAAAACATTTACTGATTTCCATTTTCCCTAATTTCCATTTTTCTTTCTTCTTGTTCATTACAAAATCTATTCAACTTTAATTTAATATTCTTTATTACATTTATAGTTACATGAATATTGAAGAATGGATTGGTATTCTCTTGACAGCCTTCTCCTAAAAGTCTTTTTTTTTTTCCCAACTGAATAAAATAAAATTGGCCAAGACCTTTGACCTCCAGTGATTCTGGGTAAGGATTGTAGTGAGGGAAACAATAAAACTTTGAGACCAGTCCAAATGTTGGGAGCAAAAGTGAAAGCAAGAAAGAAATTAAGACAAAGAGTTCTGGTTTACCATTCTGTGCCTTGGGAAAGCACCAAACAGACCAAATTCAAGGCTAAAGTGTAAATCAATAAAAAAGTAAAGTGGAATCAGACATAAACTGGATGATATCACTGCTTAAAACTGACTGTGAAAGAGACAAAGGGGAAAAGTAGAGGAAGAACAAAGAGTAAAAAAGATATTATATCCACTGTTAGTTTATCTTCCCTGACTTGAAAATTACAAGAAAATCACAACCATATGGACCCCTTAGGGAATATGTTAGTATGTATAATAATAGAGTTTTCTAGATAATGGAAAGATAAATAAGCGAATAAATTGGATTTCTGTGTAAATTAAGAATAAATAGTTTCAAGGAGTCTCCTATGAATAAGGTCATCAAGGAGTTTCCTATGAATAAAACTCTATGTGCTTTTGGTAGATTTTGTAATATATTTTATAGCTTCTCAAAATTCTATGGGCATAATTACTGGTTGTTTTCATTTCTGTGGTGGGTAGCATCACTGAAACTTGCTATGAAATGGAGAGATGTTAAGGTGTTAGGTTTTGAATAGCACTGTCCCTTAGATCATCACTCTTCAATGCCAATTGAAGTTGGATTTGTCAAACCATCTTGAGAAAAAAATGACTCTTTCATAGTATGTTAACTTCCTTAATAGTGTAATCATTTGAGATTTAGCTTTAAAATCAAACCTAAATTCAAATCCTTGCTCCACTACTTAATACGTGATCTTAAGCAAGTAACTTAAATTCTCTGTCCTTCAGCTTCTTCCATTGCAAAACAGCATTAAGAATTGTCCCTGCCACATAGGCTGTGTGAGAATTAAATGATTTTTACACTTAAAGCAATTGGAATAATGCCTAGCACATAGTAAATGTTCACAATAAGTACATAATTAATATGAAAGAAAACATTTTATTACATGAAATATTGACATAAGATTTTATAAAGAAACAGTAATAAAAAAAGAAAATCAATGATAAATAATGTTCACTAAGTTCACAGACCTCAACTGAAGGCTTTTTAAGTAAAAAAAGACAACTATGAATTATGTAAAATCCTTAGGTCCAAATATCTTTAATAACACAAATTTAAAATGATCCTTTTACAAGGCAGACAGAAACATGCTAAACACTTCATCACTTGGTAATAACCCTTAAGCTACATGGAACCTGGCAGCAAGAGAATATATATCTTTTTATCCTAGAATTCATCTGTCATTATTACTTCTTTGTTCATCCTATAGATTACATCAGATCTAATCCCTATAATGGAAGAAGCCAAAAGCCAAAGTTTGGAGGAAGACTTTGAAGGACAGGCCACACATACAGGTAAGCGAAGCTATAAAAGAAAAAAAACAAAACATTTTTTTAAACCCTAGTTATTAAATAAAAATTAAATCTGGAGGGATCTTTAATGTTCTTATTGTCACTGTTCAGTATGAAATTTAACTTATACCTTTGAATGGTTTGATAAAATCATCTAAAAACATTTGAATGGGTAAACTAATGTGAGATCAAATACTTTAAAACCAGTTAGTTATATTTAGATGTTAAAGAATGAGAAATTGAATTAGAAATACTACTTACTGAGAATTTCTTTCTGACCAACTAACAAAAGACCTTTCTATCTACACTATAATTAAGCCACTATCCTCTCTCTTAATTTCCCCCACTAAGAACTTCTCTTGCAGTTGTAAACAATAGTAGACTAAAAGATAAATAAATAAATTGAGTAATTAATTTTAATTTTTTGATTCCTAAAAAATTATGGTAATGGCAAAAATAATGGTAATGGTAATGGTAAATTAAATGGATTTCAATATTCCTCCAGAAAAACCCAAGACTTAATGTTTGTAATAGAAAAAAATGTGGAAGCAACAATTTACATTCGTAAGAAACTGTTAAAGTAAATTAATATTTACACAATGAAATACCATGGCTTCATTTTTTTTAAAAAAGGAATAATTTATGTATGTACGTAAAAAAAATCTGAGATATATTATGAAGTAAAAAAAGCAAGGTGAGAAAAAGTATATATGGTATTGTTACCATTTGTAAAAATAGGAGGAAAAAAAGATTCTATTTATACTCATAAATACATGCTATACATGTGCATATTTTATATAAGAAAAAAATCTGGAAGACAAAGACTATACAAGGAAACAAAAAACATTGATTACCTTAATATAATTAATATAAATAAATTTATTGAAATTATATGCTATATAAATAAAAAATAGGAAATATGTGGGCGAAAAAGAGAATACATCCACACATATAATACTAGATTAAAGCTATGAATATAGGCAAGCTTTAGTAAAGAATATTTAAAACTGAATATTTTCAAGAATTTAGACCTTCTTCCAAGTACTGTTATTATTTATTAGGGCAACTGAGCATCAGAATTCCAATTCCATCATCTTTGATTTAATTAATTTTTAAGTCTGTTAGTCCTAGCCTTTCTATATTTGTAAAAGAGTCCTAGAATCTTAGAAGGAATTGGATGGTTATGTAGCAATTTTATTAAAGCAATTTTAATCTTATCAATTGAGGTTAGGCTTCTCACTGGTTGTCTTTTATGTGCTATTGTTATTGTTGTTTTCTGGATCTCAATAACATTTCAATTTGCTTCCCTAACAACCCTAGTTTCCTTTGTTATTAGTGTGGTGCCATTTTTAATTTATTGGTGAAGGTTCTTTATTATATAATAAAAGTACTATTTTCTAAAATTCGTTTCCTCTCTATATTCTATTTTTTATCTTTACCCCAAAATTTTGCCAAGAGTTCAAAGTCCATATATTGTATCTTCATTAATGCAGATGTTTCAGAAAGATTCTTAGCCAAAACCAATTTAACAAGATTAACGTGAGAGAACATTTTTATGAGCAGGGCAGTCAGAAATTTCTAGTCCAAACAAGATGTCTGCTTCTGATACAGAAGATGACAAGTCTATCCCCACGGCAACACTTATACAAATTTCTATAGTGCTATTCAAAATAAAAAGGAAAACAATTTGTTTTTAATTTTATTCCAGGACCCAAAGGAGTAATAAATGATTGGAGAAAGTTTAAATTAGAGAGTGAAGATAGTGACTCAGTCCCACCGAGCAAGAAGGAGATTCTCAGACAAATGTCTTCTCCTCAGAGTAGAGATGACAAAGACTCAAGAGAAAAATTCAGCAGAAAGGTAAGATAAGGGAAAAAATCAATAGTAAATAATGTATTTATTATAAATACTTATTGTGATGTGTAAACAGACATCCTCATTTTTTCTAAAGCAGCATTTTTTTTTAAATCTCACTTATTTACTTCCTATAAAGTAAATAAGTCTATGTGCATAAAGAGACACTTTAAAAGATGATTTCTATGATTTTAATGGAGATTATCTCAGAGTATCAGAGAGGTGACATTACTTCCTTTAGCTTTTAGGTCATTTTTGAATCTTTATAATTAGCATGTATCATTTATATAACAACAACAATAATATAAATTTTAAAAAAATATAAAGTGATTTTCGTTGTGGAGAAAAATCACTTTATCTCCAAGCCAGAATATGTTAGTTCTTGTATATTGATTCTTAAAAAAATGACAGTGCTTCAGAAATATATCTTGTTCTAGGCTTCTGGCATTGTAAAAATCTTCAAGTCTAAGATCATATTTTGAAATTTTGGTTCTTTCACTGAGTCAGTATGTGATGTGGATGAGACAAAGTTTCCCATCTGAGGAATTGTGAAAGCAATTTGAAAACATGTAAAATGCTATACAAGTCTAAGGCATGATAATTATTAGAAATGTACCTGAAATCCCAACTATCTATATGCCTGAATATGTAAATGGAACAAGTTCTCATAAGAATGCTCAAATACATATATAAATCAATATTTGTGTGGTTCGGTCTGTTAAATGAACAGAATTATGGTAGCAACTTAAAGATTATATAAAACATTTAACAATTTTAGGATTAAAATAAATTAAGTTGGGACAATAACCTTAAAGCAGAAAAAAATAAGAAAAAGAATGAGGACATTAGATAAACAAATATAAAAGGCAGAAACAAGAGAATGAAGTAATGAAAGCATGAGATGCTTCTACTTAACCTGAATCTCAGTATCTTCTGTAAAATTCTGTAATCACACCTACCTCATAGGTTTCTTGCCTTCTCAATTCTCCTGTACTCTAAATATTGTCCAAAGTTGCTGTTTGAGAGGCTACTTTAGATAATAATAAGGCAACAGTAGCTGATCCCCCTTGGGGACAGTCCAACTTCTATGGTTCTGGGCTGTTCCACATCTCCTAATCACATTATGTCGTATCATTGCTCCTTTACATCTTGTTTTTTTAATTTTTAGTGTGTTTGGGGGTAGAGAAGTGTTTAACATTCTATTGGATAAGTTAATAGTAATGTAGCTATTGAGAAAGGCTTGGCAGGTAATTTTATATTCCAGCCACAGTGAAAAGAACCTGTCTCGGAAGATGAAAGTTAGGTCATTTCTCACTTTAGCCTAAACCAGAGAATAAGAATTGCCTGGAGGGCTTGTCTAAATATGGCTCACTCAGCCTCACCCTTACAGGTTCTGATTTGGCAGGTCTGGGGTGGTGCCCCAAAATTTGCATTTCCCAAAACTTCTCTGGTGATGTTGATACTGCTGGTTCAGCACTAACCTCTTGGCTAATCTGATGAACTCCAAATAGTGTTAAAAGTTGTCTTGCTTCAATCTCATTCTACATATTCTAAAAAATCTGTAAGTGATAAGATATAATCTTTTTAACAACTTTTGTGGAGGAGACACTAATGTCCACAGGCATATGTTGAAGAAACATTTAAGTGTGTGTGTGAGTGTGTGTGTGTGTGTTTATGGAAGTCACTCCAGAGTAGACCTTGCTGGGTTTGTTTTTTTTTTTTTTTCCACGCAAAGTGACGGTTAGTTAAGTGACACATTTCTGACTTGAGATTATGAGCATCTAATGGCTAAACTCTTTTCAGTAATACTTATGCATGTGTTTATATCATGTAATAATTACTGAACCCCTACTATATGCCAGATACTTTAGCAGATATTGAGGAGTAGTAAATGAGACAAATAAAATTCCTGCCCCTATGTAACCTATCAGTTAAGGAATAGCATTTGAACAAAGGCTTGAATGAAATAAAGGAGACCACATTATAGCATGGTCTTGGGGAAACTGCAAATGGAAATTCTTAGAGTTGAGGATGGGTTTGGAGTGTCTAAGGAAGATAAATTTCTGCCTGACTGATCTCTCTCATTCTTTTGTCTATTTCAAGATGAGCATTCAAGAATATGAACTGATCCACAAAGACAAAGAAGATGAAAATTGCCTTCGTAAATACCGTAGACAGTGTATGCAGGATATGCACCAGAAGCTGAGTTTTGGGCCTAGATATGGGTTTGTGTATGAGCTGGAAACTGGGGAGCAATTTCTGGAAACCATTGAAAAGGAGCAGAAAATCACCACAATCGTTGTTCACATTTATGAAGATGGCATTAAGGGCTGTGATGTTCTAAACAGTAGCTTAACATGCCTTGCAGCCGAATACCCTATGGTCAAGTTTTGCAAAATAAAAGCTTCGAATACAGGTGCTGGGGATCGCTTTTCCTCAGATGTCCTCCCTACACTGCTTGTCTATAAAGGTGGGGAACTGATAAGCAATTTCATTAGCGTTGCTGAACAGTTTGCTGAAGAGTTTTTTGCTGGGGATGTGGAGTCCTTTCTAAATGAGTATGGGTTACTACCTGAAAGAGAGATGCATGCCCTAGAGCAGACGGACATGGAAGAAGATATTGAATAAAGATTCACTATGTCAGCATCTCATAATTCTCCTTTAAACATTGAACGCTGATTTGGTAGTATCCATATTCCTTTAGAGACACCAAGTATGAATATGGCTATTCCAATTTGGGGGGGAAAAACACAGATTTACACTAAAGTTATACAATTAACATTTCTTAGTATTAGTTACTCAAATTGATATAATGCTTTACTATCACACAGTGTAGTCTTTATTAACTGTTAGTAGACAAAGGGAATATGGATGACATTGTGACAGTTTTGAAAAATCCCTTTCAAGTTATGTATTGGCTTTTTTACTGTTTTTTTTTCTGCAGTGTTTTTTGGGGGGCTTTTCAAAATACATTATTAATTATAATTTTTCCTATATAATAAAAATAAAGTCTCGTGAGGAAATAAATTTTCTATTTGAAGTCTATTATTTCTCAAGTATTACAATATCAAGGCCCTAAAAATATTATATAACCTAAAATACAAAAATAATCATTCAGTAAGATATCATATATTCCAACTGAAACTGCACAAGAAACTGAGAAACACTGTACCACATTAAATTTGTGGAAGAAAAATGAAAAAAAGGAGTATTTGTTAAAAATAAAGTTTCAGAAGTTAATCTTATCTAGGGAAAAAAAAAAAGCAGAGTGGAAGCTAGGTCTTTTTATTCTTTGAACAAATAATATTTAGTAGTAATAATAACTATCATTCATTGATTGCCTATTATGGGCCAGTATTTCATACATAACATCTGTAATTCTTAACTACAATTCTGTAAGTAGATAATAGTACTCCCATTTTATAAATGATGAAACTGAAATTCAGAGAAGTGACATGGAAGTTCTATTTCTCTTGAAAACACTTGGAACACTCTGCTCCTTCAAAAACACATAAAAATGCTAAATAAATTTTGAAAAATATTTTGAAATATGAGAATGAGCTGAAGGGTAAGATTAAAAACTTTCTAGGTGTCTGAATCAGAGTAGAAAATAATGGTGAGAGTTAAAGTGATGTGGTCTATAAATGAAGACACGGGGCTTGATAAGTAACTAAAAATAGGCTCCCTGTAGGAAATTGAACTTAAAACAGGTTTGTGTATTTTCCCCTGGTGGACCAATGTGAAACTACATATCTGTTATAAGTTCTAATCTCCACTCTCCTAAATGACATTTTTATAGCTTCTCTTCTTTCCTTAAACCTTTTGTATTCTTGCCTTCTGGTCTAAACACTTCGGTTGGCTCATGTTTCATTGAGAAAATAGAAGTTAGCAGATGAGCCCTGCTTCGTGTTCCATCACCAACCTAAAATGCGCACCTGCACACAAGCAGTTTCCACTGACCTTACAATGGAAACAGTGTTCATGCAGCTAAGGCCAGCTGATCAAATCATACTGTGGATCCTTTTCACCCACACAGTAATTTTTCTCCTGCAATTAGTTTTCCTTTCTGTTTCCCATCATCTAGTTCTCCCTTTCTCTAGGTTGTGTTATTCATATCAGCCTATAAATGAGTTTCTAAATTGCCCATTATTTTAAATATGCTCACCGATAATTTAAGATATCCAGCTATCCCTCATTTTCCTGCTTTCCTTTACAACCATTTTCTCTTGAAAGAAGTATCTAAGGTCACCATCTTTAATCCTCGTTTCCAATTTTTTTCATCCCACTTCAATCAGGCCTTTGTCCCATGCACTCTAATTACAGTTATAGGCATCTTGTCAAACTTAGTGACCAATTCTCATTCCTCATTTCATTGTACCTCCTAGCAGCATGTGTAAGAGCTGACCATCTCCCTCTTTCTGAGTCACTTTTTATGGCTTCTTTGAAAACACACTCTGCTCGTTTGCATTCTATCCTACTGACTATTTCTTCTAAGTTTCCTACACTGACGTCTTCTCTAAACACTCACCCTAGGTAACCCCTTCCTATCCATAGCATTTAATATCATTTATGTTCAGACTACTCTCAAATTCATATTACCAGCTTTACCTCTCTCCTATGTTCCCAAATCCTATATCTCAATTGCAGGAAGGAAGGAAAGGAGGAAAAGAATGGGAAAGAAAAAGAAGGTCTGTAATTGTACTAGATATTGGTGATAAAAGAAGGGTAAGACAGAATTCCTAACTATGACCAGTTTACATTGACCAGTTCCTAACATATAGTCACTGCAATTGGTACTATTTCTGCGCATCCATCTAAAATTCCATCTTCTATTCTCTTTATGAGGGGAAGGCATTTTAAATAGCCTATGGCCTATTTCTAAGTAGATGGATACCAGATATATCACAAGGAGGAAAAATGCTAGTAGGGAAATATGGAGGGTAATTATGTACAAAATAAGAAGCTTTAAAAAAAAATAGTTCAACATGTTTTTTTCTATCGAGTAATTGCCAACAAATTTATTAATCTCTTACAGATTTCTCTGTTAGGAAATTACTGGATATAAAAGCCATAGCAAAAAACAGGATCCTTATATGAGATATTTATCATTTTAAAACTCCCTAGTGAAACAACTTTTGATTGACATTAAATCCACAGATGTGACAGAAAAAATTGAAAATCACATTATATCACTTATATGTGGGATAAAGCAACAAATGAGCAGGACAAACAAGCAGAGACTCATGGACATGGACAATAGACAAGTGGTTACCAGAGGGAAAGAAGTAGTGGAGGAGGGGGGAGGTAAACGGGGGGAAAAATTAAATCATTTCTTTAAATAAATAAATAAATTTAAATAAATAAATGAATAAATTGAATAAATAAATCCACAGATTTGAAGTAAATACTTAAAAAGATGATAGCAAGGCAATGAGAAAAGTACAAACATAATCAAAAGATAAAAATATTTTAAGACTAATATACAAGTTCTTTTCAATCAATAGTCATTATTAATTGCAATATAGTACAGCTTTATTGGGCAGGGGTAGAAATGCATAGCTAGACAGTGAAAGAAGGCTCTCATCTATGGAAAAGAATAAAAATGAGTGTTTTGAAAGATTCTTGTTCAATGAAAGCTTTGCTCTTGTAGGAAATAACCTACCATGCATCAATTTAAAATAGAGAACTAGCAAGCTTAAGCAGAAATAAACCCAGGAATGTTTTTAACCCATAATTGCCAAACAAAAGTAACTAGGTGTCACCTATGTAGGGAGTAAATGATGATAGCAACCGTTCTCAAAATAAGTACTTGGTGACTAATGGATGCCAGAGTGAAGCTTTGATGGTAAACTCATCAGGAAGAATAGGACAAAGGCAGGATTTGACTAGAATATTTGAAACCTGCTGCTGCAGAAATCCTTCATTGCAAACTCCTCGTGTAAACACTTAATCTGCTACTATATTAGGCATGAGGAGAGGAAAAGCTCATTTTTGTCTCAGCAAAAGAATGATGTATTAAATGTAAAAGTTTAAAATGTCGCAACATGTCCCATTAACAAACCACTCAAATAATACTTAAATAGACTTGAAAGAAAGGAAAGGATGTGAGTTGTAAAATAATATGAAAATAATAGGAAAATAGCAAAATTATCTTGGAAAGCACTAAGCGCATTCATTCATTTGTTTGCAAAATATTTATTGACAAGCTGCAATGTGCCATGCAGTGTCCTTGAACTTAACGTAAAGGAAACAGGCATTTAAACATGCAATCGATAATAAATGTACCTACATTTGTACCTCTATGCATGTCTATATTAGTAGTGGTGGCTAATACCCTGAGCACTGGTGCCAGACTTCCTAGGATTGAATTCACTCACTAATTTTGTGATCTTGGGCAAGTTAGTTAACCTCTCTGTACCTGGTTCCTCACCTGTGAAATAAGAAAAATAATAGCTCATCCTCACTGGGTTGTTATGAAGGAAAAAAATAAGTAAATTGTGTAAACCACTTAGAACAGTGCCTGCCACAAAATAAGTATTACTCAAATTTATTTATTGTTATTATTACTAATAGATATATATGAAGTAAAAGGTATGTAGAGTACAGATATAAGATCTTAAAGATACGATTATGCAGTAGAAGCTAATTCATGAAGAAGATGGGTTTCATCTATCCCAAACACATCACTCACATTCTTCTACACAGGACCTTATTAAAAATGCTATATATATGAACTGAAAGAGAGAGATCCTAAAAAACTGTCATTTCGAATTGACTGTAGATACCACAATAAATATAAATTAGTTCTGAAAACATAAGTGCAAAATAAATATTAACACATAAGTGAGAAATTCATAGAATTTTGAGTTTTATACTGAATTTATTGCAGAATACAATTATAATCATATACTTAACTGTTTAAATACATCTAGTAAATTATTATCTCATGATGCAAATTGATTTATTTTTATTTATTCTCTTTTCCAAACAGTCTACAAATATTTGAGTGTCTAATACCTACAAGGAATTATGTTAGATAATAGAGGGGAGTGACAAAAATGGGTAAGATATAGTCATTCCTTCTTAAGGGATTTACAATCTAGAAAGGGAACATTCATTCTTAAAATTAAAGAGATGGGATTTTCTTTGTTTATTTATTACTCTTTGGGGTCTTATATTCTGGAACCCAGTTGATAAGGGATGTCAGTAAAGAAACCGTCATCCCTTCATGCCCTTCTGATTAGCTAATACAACATGCCCCAACCTTTTTGGCACTAGGAACCGGTGCTCCTATGAGAATCTAATGCTTGATGCTCTGAGGTGGAGCTGAGGAGGTGATGCTAGCACTGGGGAGCAGCAGCAAATAGCGACGAAGCTTTGCTCGCTCCCTTGCTCACCCACCATTCACCTCTTGCTGTGCAGCCTGGTTCCTAACAGGCCATGGATCAGTGCTGTCCACAGCACGGGGGTTGGGGATCCCTGAGCTAATATATACCATAATTACCTATTCAGTTTTTCCTGTTACTTTTATTACCAAATATTCAATTTCAGTATGCCATTCTCTGATGACAGCCATCTACCCTTCCAGCTCTCTCAAGCCTTTACTCCCAATACACGTTCTCAACTTGCCTTTTTTAACCCCTTCTCCATTTTCATGGTTTCTGTCTTTTCTATGCAGCCTAGACACTAGAAGGGTAACATTAATCACCTTCCTCCTAGCATAGTTCATATTTTTGTCACTTCATTCTTCCAAAGCACTTCTCTTTTAAGTCCCTAAATTTCTAAATGTTTCAACTAGAGTTCATAGTTTGTTCAGCAAAAAATTTCCTCTTCCATTTCCCACAGTCAGTGTTTTAAACCTTAATTATTCTCCTCAGTCCTCCTCTCCCAAATTCTTCCCTCCTTGGACAAATGATCTTGCCTTCGACATCACAGAAGAAATTGAGCCTAACAGCATGAAGTTCCCTAATTTTTTACCCCACCTGCATTAACCCATCTATTCTCCATTTCATTGTTCTCAAAGATGTCTTTTTCTACGAGGCTAATTCTGCCATCTGTGCTTTTAATCAGATTATATCACATTCAAAGTTCACAACTTTTTTGCTTATACAATTTTATCTTCTCTTTCCACATAAGCTTCTTATTCTCAACCTAAGAACAAGTCTCTGGTTCTTCAGAATTCTCACTAGCTACGATGCTCTCTTTATTTTCCTTTCTTTTGTTGCCATACTATTGAAAAAAAAATCCATGTCCTTAATTTTTTCTTCTTTTCTTTTCATTTATTTTTCCACCCATCTTCCTCAATCACTCCAATGAAAGTGATTCTGATAAAGATCATAAATGACCTCCCTTTCAGGCAGGTTTCTGGCAAGAAACAGAGCACAAACAGAAAAAGTATAATTGAAGGGAGTTTAATAAAAAGACTATTTACAAGGGTGTAGGCAGAAAACTAACAGGAGGCAATGATGACCACAGTGTTAGTAATTAGTGAAAGCGACTACTACCCACAGGCTTTGAGAGGAAAGAACCCAGTGAGACTTGTAGCTATAGAAAAGGGCTGACCAACACTAGCATTTGGGAGAGAACACTCCCCCTGCCAATCTGTGGCCCAACAGGAGAGAGAAGGGAAATATATAACTGGGCTCTCTCCTCCTGTTCTCCTTTCTCTCTTCAGGGCCCCCACTGTCCAAACCCAACCAGGAGCCAAAGGACAAGGGAATGCTGTTGATGAAATGTGCTAAATCAACCTTCTCTGGGTACAAAGCAGGACAGAGAAGGAGAGAAAGTGGGTCTTAAGAGGCAAATGGAGGTGATTCCACATAACTACCTTACCACCAAACCCATTAGACTCTACGCCCTTATCTTACTTGATGTTGAGTGCTGATAACCACTCTCAGATTGAAATCCTTTCCTCACTTGGTTTTCATGATACTACTCTTCAGATTCTTCTTTGCTTCTGAAACCATTCTTTCTCAGGCTTATCTTTTGGTCCTTCTTCCTTGGCATGGTCCTTACATACTGATGTTTTCTTGAATTAGCTTCCAAGCCCCTTTGTATTCTGTTATTC
>JAQQSQ010000703.1:0-13950 GCA_028627145.1 Eidolon dupreanum
ATTAGTTTCAAGTATACAGTACATTGGTTAGACATTTACATAGTTTATAAAACAATCCCCCTAATTGCTCCTTCTTTCCTCTGGTTTTCCACATAGCCAATATATTAATGCTAACTGCATTCCCTATGCCATGCTCCCCATCGCCCTGACCATCTACCAACTGCTAATTTGTACTTCTTTAACCCTTCTAGAAGTAATTCTCCCAGTCCCCCAACCCCCCATTACTCTGTCCGTCACCAAATTGTCCTCTATATTTGTGAGTCTGTTTTTGATTAGTTTGTTCTTTTTGTTCCTTAGATTCCACATACAAGTGAAATCATACGGTATTTACCTTTCTCTTTCTGACTTATTTCACTCAGCATAATAACCTCTAGGTCCATCCATGTCATTGCAAATGGTAGGATTTCATTTTTTTTAATGGCTGAATAATAATACTCCATTGTATATATGAACCATAACTTCTTTATCCAATCGTCCATTGATGGGCATTTAGGTTGCTTCTATGTCTTGGCTATTGTAAATTGCGCTGCCATGAATATCGGAGTGCATAGGTCATTATGAATTATTGTTTTGGTTTTCTTTGGGTAAATAACCAGAAGTGCAATTGCTGGGTCAAAAGGTGTATCCATTTTTAATTTTTTGAGAAACCTCCAGACTGTTTTCCATAGTGGCTGTACTAATTTGCAATCCCACCAACAATGTATGAGGGTTCCCTTTTCTCTGCATCCTTGCCAACACTTGTCGTTCTTTGATTTGTTGATGATAGCTATTCTGACAAGTGTGAGATGATATCTCCTGTGGTTTTAATTTGCATTTCTCTGATGATTAGTGACGTTGAGCATCTTTTCATATGTCTATTGGCCATCTGTGTTTCCTCTTTGGAGAAGTGTCTGTTCAGGTCTTCTGCCCATTTTTTAATTGGATTGTTTGTTTGTTTTTTGTTTTTGAGTTGTATGAGTTCTTTATATATTTTAAACATTAACCTCTTATCAGATATATCATTAGCGAATGTCTTCTCCCAATCAGTCAGTTGTCTTTTTGTTTTGTTGATGGTTTCTTTTGCTGTACAAAAAACTTTTTAGTTCGATGTGGTCCCATTTGTTTATTTTTTCTTTTGTTTCCCTTGCCTGGGGAGATATATCCAGAAAGAAATTCCCGTTAGTAATATCAGAGAGTTTACAGCCTATGTTTTCTTCTAGAAGTTTTATGGTTTCAGGTCTTACATTTAAGTCTTTAATCCATTTTGAGTCTATTCTTGTATATGGTGTAAGAAAGTGGTCCAATTTCTTTTTCTTTTTCTTTTTCTTTTTTTTTTTTTTTGCATATATCCGTCCAATTTTCCTAGCACCATTTGTTGAAGAGACTGTCTTTACCCCCTGGTACATTCTTGCCTCCTTTGTCATATATTAAGTGAGCATATAGGTGCAGATTTATTTCTGGGCTCTCTGTTCTGTTCCATTGATCAATGTATCTGTTTTTATGCCAGTACCATTCTGTTTTGATTACCGTAGCCTTGTAGTGCAGTTTCATATCAGGTAGTGTGATACCTCCAACTTTGTTCTTCTTTCTCAAGATTGCCGTGACTATTCGGGGTCTTTTGTGGTTCCATATAAATTTTAGGATTATTTGTTCTAGCTCTCTGAAAAATGCCAATGGTATTTTGATAGGGATTGCATTCAACCTGTAGATTGCTTTGGGTAGTACGGCCATTTTAATGATGTTGATTCTTCCTACTCATGAGCATGGTATGTACTTCCATTTATTTGTATCTTCTTCAATTTCTTTTTTCAACGACTTATAATTTTCTGAGAACAGGTCTTTTATCTCCTTGGTTGATTTGATTCCCAGGTATTTTATAGTTTTCGATGCAATTGTAAATGGGATTGTTTTCTTAATTTCTCTTTCTGAAAGTTTATCATTGTTGTATAAAAATGCCACTGACTTCTGAATATTTATTTTGCACTTATCCATTTTTTTTAAATTAGAAGTTCGTGCCTTTTAATCAACATCACCCCATTTCCACCATGCCCCACAGCCCCTGGCAACCACATTCTACTCTTTGTTTCTATAAGTTCAACTTTCTTAGATTCCACATATGAGATCATACAATAGTTATCTTTGACTCATTTCAGTTAGTACAATGTCCTCAAGGTACATCCATGTCATCACAAATGGCAGGATTTCCTTCTTATTATGATTGAATAACATTCTATTATATTTATGATACTTAGATAGTTTCCACATCTTGGCTATGGTGAATAATGATGCAGTGACCATAGAAGTTCAAATATCTCTTTGAGATAAGAATTTCATTTTTTTCAGATATATACTCAGAAGTGGGATTGCTATATCATATATTAGATCTATTTTTAATTTAATTTTTGAGGACACTCCATTCTGTTTTCCATACTTGGTGTACTGATTTACACATCTGTAAACTGTGCACAAGGGTTTCGTTTCACCAAATCCTCACCACCATTTGTTATCACTTGTCTTTTTAGTAATAATCATTCTAACAGGTATGCGGTATATCTCACTGTGGTTTTGATTTGCATTACCCTGATGGTTAGTGATGTTAAGCACCTTTCCTTATACCTGTTGGCCATTTGTGTATCTGCTTTGAAAAAAAGTCTATTCAGATCCTTTGCCCATTTTTAATTGGACTATTTGTTTTTATGACATTGGTTGTCTGAGTTTCTTATAAATTTTGGATATTGACCTCTTATCAGATAAATGGTTTGCAAGTATTTTCTTCTATTTCGTAGGTTGCTTTTTTACTTTATTGCTGTGCAGAAGCTTTTTAGTTTGATATAGTCCCATTTGTTTATTTTTGCTTTTGTCGCTTGTGCTAATGGCAATATATTTTTAAAAATTATTGTCTAAACAATGTAAAAGAGCTTTTTATACTAAGTTTTCTTCTAGGAGTTTTGTGGTTTCAGGTCTTACAGTAAAGTCTTTAATCCATTTTGAGTTTATTTTCAGTGATGTAAGGTAGGGGCACAGTATCATTATTTTGCATGTGAGTATTCAGTTTTCCCCACACCATTTTTTCAATACACCATTCTTTCCCTTTTGTATATTCTTGGCTCTCTTATCAAAGATTAGTTGACCATGTATCTACTACTTCTGGGCTCTCTATTTTGTTCCACTGGTCTACATGTCTGTCTTTATGCCAGTACCATACTTTTTTCATTACCACAGCTTTGTAATATAGTTTGAAATGAGTGGTGATGTCTCCAGCTTTGCTCTTCTTTCTCAAAATTGCTTTGGCTATTCATGGTCTTTTGTGGTCCTATACAAATTTGAGGATTTCTTTCTGTGAAAAAGAAAATGTTAGAATTTTTATAGGAATTGCATTGAATCTGTAGATTGTTTTGGTAGTATGAACATTTTTATGATGTTAATTCTTTCAATCCATGAGCATGTAATATCTTTCCATTTATTTGTCACTTCTTCAATTTCTTTCATCAATGTCATACTTTTCTATGTAGAGAATTTTTCTTCCTTGGTTAAATTTATGCCTAAATATTTTATTGTTTTTGATGCTATCATAAATGAAATTTTTAAATTTTCTTTTTCAGATATTTTGTCATTACTGTATAGAAACACAACTAATTACTAGTTTTTGTAAGTTGAATTTTTATCCTGCAATTTTACTGAATTCATTTATTAGTTCTAACAGTTTTTTGGTGGAGTCTTTAGGGTTTCTTATATAAGATCATGTCATCTGGAAACAGACTATTTTACTTCTTTCTTTCTGATTTGAATGCCTTTTATTTCTTTTTCTTGAGTAATTGCTCTAGCTAGGACTCCCAATACTATGTTGAATAAGAGTGGTGAAAGTGAGCACAATTGCCTTGTTCCTGATCTTAGAGGAAATTTTTCAACTTTTTACTAGAGTATCTGTGGGATTGTCACATATGGCCTTTATTATGTTAAGATATGTTCCTTATATATCCAATTTATTGAAAGTTTTTATCATGAAAGCATTCTGTCAAAGTGTTTACCTCATCTATTCAGATGATCATATAATTTTTTTCATTCTATTGATAAGCTGTATCATATTTATTGATTTGTGTATGTTGAATCATCCTTGCATTTCAGGGATAAATTCCAGTTGATTATGGTGTATGATCATTTTAATGTCCTGTTGAATTCATTTTGCTAATATTTTGTTGAGGATTTTTGCATACATGTTCATCATGGTTATTGGTCTGTAGTTTTCTTTTCTTGTAGCGTCCTTAGCTGGTTTTGGTATTAGGGTAATGCTGACCTCATAAATTGAGTTTGAGAGTGTTTCCTACTCTTTAATTTTTTGGAAGAGTTTGAGAATTATCAGCATTAATTCTTTTTTAAATATTTAGTAGATTTCACGAGTGAACCCATTTATTCCTGGGCTTTTCTGTGGTGTGAAGTTTTGATTACTGATTCATTTTCCTTACTTGTTACTGGTCTGTTCAGATTTTCTGTTTATTCATGATTCAGTCTTGATAAGTTTCATGTTTCTAGAAACTTATCCATTTCTTCTATGTTATTCAATCTGTAGCCATGTAATTATTCATAGTAGTCTCTTATTATCTTATGTATTTCCATGGTATCAGTTATAATGCCTCTTCTTTCATGGCTTTATTTTTTTGTTTCTTTTTTTCTTAATCTAACTCAAAGTTTGCCAATTTTGTTTAATTTTTCAAAAAAAAAAACCCAGCTCTTAGTTTCTTTAATCTTTTCCATTGTTTTTCTATTCTCCATTTCAGTTATTTCTACTCTTATCTTTGTTATTGCTTTCCTTCTGCTAACTTAATTCCTCCTTTCCTAGTTTCTTGAGGTATAAAGTTAGGTTGTTTATTTGAGATCTTCCTTTTTTTCTTAATGTAGGCATTTATTCCTATAAAATTCTTTCTTAGAACTCTTTTCGTTGCATTCCACAAGGTTTAGTATATTGTGTTTCAATTTTTGTTTGTTTCAACATACTTTTTATTTCTCTTTTGATTTTCTTTGATCCATGCCTGTTCATGAGTGTGTTGTTTAATGTCCACACATTGTGGATTTTCCAGTTTTCCTCCTGTCATTGGTTTCTAGTTTTATACCATTGTAGTCAGAAAAGACAATTGGTATAATTTCAGTCTTTTTAAATTTGTTAAAATTTGTCTTGTGATCTAATATATAATCTATCCAGGAGAACGATTCAGGTACACTTGAGATGACTGTTATTCTGCTGTTATTGGGTAGAATGTTCTGTATATATTTTTAGACTTGTTTATTGTAAAGTATGGTTCAAGTCCAATGTTTCCTTATCGATTTTCTGTCTGGATGATTTATTCATTGCTGAAAGTGGGGTATTGAAATTCACTACTATTATTGTATTATTGTCTATTTCTCCCTTTTGATCTGTTTATATTTGCTTAATATATTTAGGTGCTCCAATGTTGGGTGCATAAATATTTATAATTGTTATTCTTTGTGATGAATTGGCCTCTTTATTATATAATAACACTCTTTGTAGTTTTTGTTGAGTTAAAGTCTATTTTGTCTGATATAAGTAGAGCACCACTGCTTTCTTAGTTTCCATTTGTATTGAATATATTTTTCTATCCCTTCACTTTAAGCCTATATGTGGCCTTACAGCTGAAGTGAGTCTCCTGTAGGCAGTATATAGTTCCGTCTTGCTTTTTATCCATTGAGTTACATTGCTTTGGATGGGAGAACTTAATTTGTTTATGTTTAAAGTAATTGGTGATAGGTAAAACTTACTCATACCATCTCATTGCTTTCTGGCTTTTTTGTATGTCCTTTGTAACTTTCTTCTTCTCTTGTTGTCTTCCTTTGTGAATTAATGATTTTCCATAGTGTTATGCTTAGATTACCTTCTGTTTATCATCTGTATATCTACTGTAAGTTTGATTTGTGGCTATCATAAGGCTTATATAAAATTTCTCATATGTATAATAGTCTATTTTGAGCTCATAAAAACTTCAACTTTCATTTTTGTCCAATGGTGTGCTGTAAATTTTCCACTTGGCTCCCAGCTTTCACAAAGGCTCTCTCATCTGTGGGTGATTGTTAAAATTGCTGTTCTTTGAGAAGAAGATGTTAGAAAACTGTTTTGCCACTTTGATTGTGCCATTTATTTCTGTTAATTCTTCTTTAAACATTTGATAGAATTCACCAGTGATGTCATTGGTTCCTGGGCTTTTCTTTGTAGGAAGTTTTTGATTACTGACTCAATCTCTTTTATTTGTTATAAGTCTGTTCATATTTTCTCCCTCTTCTTGAGTCAGTTTCAGTAGTTTGTTTTTTTTTTTTACAAATTTGTTTATTTTATATAGGTTATTAAATTTGTTTGCATATATCCATAGTATTCATTTACAATCCTTTTTATTTCTTTAAAGTTGCTAGTGATGTCCTCACTTTCATTTCTGATTTTACTAATTTCGCTCTTCTTTTTTCTTTGCCAGTCTATTTAAAGGTTTGTCAGTATTGTTGATCTTTTCAATGAACCAGTTTTTGGTTTTGTTAATATTCTCTATTTTTTTCTAGTCTCTATTTCACTTATTTTCACTCTAGCATTTATTCTATCCTTATTTCTGCTAGCTGGGTTTAGTTTGTTCTTCTTTACTTAGTTTCTTAAGATGGATGTTATTAGTTTGAAATCTTTCTTCTTTTTCAATATAAATGTTTATAACTATAAATTTCCCTCTTAGCACTACTTCAGCTGTTTTGGAAAGTTGTGTTTTTAATCTCAAAGTATTTTCTAATTTTCCTTGTGATTACTTCTCTATTATTTAAGAGTACATAGTTTAATTCCACAAATTTGTGAATTTCCCAAATTCCCTTCTATTATTGTTTTGTAATATCATGACTTGTGGTAAAAAAAAAAAAAAAACATGTGCTATATGATTTTAATCCTTTTAAATTTATTGAGGCTTGTTTTATGACCTAACATATGATCTATCCTAGGAAATGTTCCATGTATATTTGAAAAGAAAGTATAGTTTTCTGTTTTCTGGGGAGTGTTCTATAGATATTTTGTTGAGCTTAGTTAATTTATAGCATTGTACAATTTTTTCTTTCTCTTTCTCAGAATGGATAATCTCAATTGTTGATCTTTTGCCTAAGAGTTCTATCCTTTATTGAAAGTACAACACTGAAGTCTCCAATTATTATTGTTCAGTTGTCTCTTTTTCTTTCAATTCTGTCATTTTTTACCTCATGTATTTTGGGAGCCTATTGTTAAGTATACATATATTTATAATTGTTATAGCTTCCTCATTGATATTTTCATCATTATAAAATGTCCTTATTTATCTTTAATAATAACTATGTCTTAAAATTTATTTTGTCTGATAATCAGATAGTCACACCTATTATGCAGATGGTGGTTGTTACACTTGATGGTTTCCCACAGGCCCATGAGATTCTGTTAATTTTTTTCCATTTTTTTTCTTTCTCTTTCTCAGAGTGGTTAATCTCAATTGACCTATTTTCAAATATACTGATTTGTTCTTTTGTCAACACAAATCTGCTATGAAGTCTCTTTAGTGATTTTTTCATTTTAGTTATACTATTAAATGCAAAAATTTCTATGTGGTTCCTTTTTATATCTGTCTATTTACTGATATTCTCTAATTAATGAGGCATTGTTCTCACATTTTCCTTTAATTCTTTGAGAAAATTTACTTTAGCTCTTTAAACATATATATAATAGCTGACTTAAAGTATTTGTCTTGTAAGTCCAATAGCTGGGCTCCTTCAGGTTGGTGGCTTTTTTTACCTATGCATAGGCTATACTTTTCTATTTTCTTATGTCTCTTAACTTTTGTTTTAAATTTAGTACTTTAAATAATATAATGTGGCAGCTCTGGAAATCTGATCCTCCTTTTACCAGAGTTTGTTGTAGTTTTTTATGCTGCTGCTGTTGTTTTTTGTTTATTGACTTTCCTGGACTAATTCTGTAAAGTCTGTATTCTTCGACATGTGTAGCTATGGAATTTTCTTTTCATTTAGCTTATTGGTCCACTAATGATTAAAAAGAAATTTCCTTAAATTCATTGAAGAAATAAGAGTTCTTTCACTTGCCAAGGGAATTTGTATGTATTTGTATATGCCTTCAACACTGGCAGTTTAAAACTCTGACTTAGCCTTCACTTCCTTCTTGAGTAGGTTCTCAATGCCAGTGACAGGTGATGTATAATGGCCTCCTCAGCGTGCTCACAGCCCTGGGCATGCACTTGGCCTTCTAGATTCCCAGGAGTAGTTTGGAGCTTTTCAAATTCCTTTATGGACATCTAATCCATCTAAAAGATTTTTCTTTTAAGGTTTTTGGCAAGTCTCTCATTTGCTGTAATTAACAAAACATTTTTTGGCACCTGCAGTGTTAAACAATTGTCATTGATTATTTTTTAGAAAGGCCCTAAGGATAAGACTTTCTTCATTGAATTAACAAGGTAAAATAAAGGCAAATCCTGAGAATGGAGTTTTTCCAGGGAGATGCTAGACAGATCAAATAGTAACAGTTTTGTGGAAAGGGGCTTTTGGGGCATGAGGGAACCTACTGAGGAGATAAAAATGTTCTGAAACTAATTTAAGGTGATGGTTGCACATTCAGTAAAGTTACAAAGGATCTTAGAAATGAATTCTTTAAGTGGGTAGATTTATAATATAATTATAACTCAACTAAAATATTTAAAATAGTCTAGATTAGCCATTAAAAGAAAAGACATAGATGTATAATTTCCAAAAATTAGAAGAAAAATAGAATATGGAATTAAGAAAACTTTCAAATCAATCCACATCAAAGCAAAAAATATATATATAAAGAATCAATTTTAAAAGGTGGGTTTGAAATGGGGGAGGGCTGAAACACCTTGAAGTGTGAAAAGTAAGGAATTGTTCAAAAGATGATAAGGGCCTTTCAAAAAGACCCAGGAGCAAACTTAAAGAGCTCACAGGGCCTAAACCTTGGACAATTCGAGCAAAAAAAAAAGCATAAACAAATATTCTTGAGTCCATCCTGTTATAAATAATTGAATAAAAAAGAAACAGGGGAGAAAGGAAAGCTCTTTCTTAAATACAATTCCAATTAATAAATGTAGACAGAATGATAGAAATAGAAGATTACTATTTGTCAAACAACACAGGAATAATTATTTCAGGTAAGGATCCTCAGTGGATGCTAAAAGTGGATGTTCTCAAATTACATTTTCACAAGTTATAAAGGGGTAACTTTTCAGTAGAGAATCCTGGTAGACACCAACTTAACCAAGTGATCAGATAATTAGACATATGTAGACTATGTACCCCCAATAACGATGTGCTAAGAAAGACATAATATCACTTCTAGCTCATTCTTGCCAAACATGGATAACTTGGATTTAATCATAAGAACACATCAAACTGAAATTGAAGGACATTACAGGAAATAACTGGCCAGTACTCTTCTAATTGCCAAGGTTATAAAATACAGAAAGAGACTGAAGAACTATCAAAAGCCAGAGAAGATTAAGTAGACATGACAATGAAATACAATATGGAATTCTGGACATTGTATTAGTGAGCCAATTGATAAAATTCAAATAAGTTCTGTAGATTATTTACTAGCATTGTATCAATATTAATTTTCTGCTTTCAACATTGCATTATGGTTATATAAGATGTTAACATTTGGGAAAGCTGGGTGAAATGTATTCAAAAATGTTTATACTAATTTTGTGACTTTTTCATAAATCTGAGATTATTTCAGAATGAACATTAAATTTTTCTAATTTAAAAAAGTGAAGGAATGGAATTAAACTTCCTGTATCATGGGTGACTAGGAACTCTGAGAGGCCCTTCACAAAAATTAGACTCGATATGACACACTGTACCTCTAACAAAAGGTGGGTAAGTTTTTCAGCAATATTGCACTACCACTGTTGCCAAACAATAAGAGCTAGGCACAGGGTGCAGTCAAGAATGCAGCAGTCTGGGTGATAATACTGTGAAGTAGTGGGAATATCCAGGAATTATCCACTAGTAGCCAAAGCCTCAGAGGCAAGAAGATTGACCAAGACAAGAAGTCCTACAGTTGTGGAGCTAGAGTGTAGGAAATGGGGGTTCGGGGAAGCTGAGTTGTCATGAAACCTGCGCCCTGTAGCAACTATTTTTATGGATAATGATAATTGGGACAGCAAGGAGACAGGAAAACTGAGTCTGAGAGTACGGCTCAGAGACAAAATCCTAAAAAGAGAGGTTGAATTGGTCCAAGAATGGGAATACCCTCTTCTACCAGTAGAATTTGAACCAATCTCTTTTGGGAAAAAAACTTTTCCTAAGTTAGGCCTATAAAACTTAACACAGATTAAATGGAACATAATCTCACAAACAAATATTACCAAACATCACATACCCTCCATTGGTAAAAATCAGTAGAAATAAGACAAAAGAAAAAATCAATGTAAATCCTCAAAAGATGTTGGGACTATTCAGTGCATAAGTTATATATAAAATGTTTTTAAAAATAAGGTATACATTTATAAAGATAAACATACAATAAAAACTAATAAGTAATGAGCAGCCACACTTGAAGAAAATGAGTTGAACTTAAAGCAATGAAAAATAGAATAATTAAAATAAAAAGCTCAAGGCACAAGTTAAACACCAAATTAGAAGTAATTGAAAAGATAGTGAATTGAAAGATATATGGGAAGAACATATTCCAAAAACAACATACAGTGATACAGAAATGGAAGATATTAAAGAGAGTTTAAGAGACATGGAAAACAGAATGAGAGAATCTGACAAATGTTAAGAGTCTCAGAAGGAAAAAGTGGAGAGACAATATTGAAAAAAATAATGACACAGATTTCCTGGTTGCAGTAATTCCAGGCTAGGTTATTTGAATTAACTGTCCTATGTAAAACTAAAAATGTATAAGGTATGCATCACCCTATTTCTCTCTCTCTCCCTCCCTCTCTCTCTCTCTCTCCCTCATATAAATATAAATATATATATATATATATATATATATATATATATATATATATATAATCTATATAGCTATCATCTATCTATCTATCATCTATCATCTGTCTATCATCTATCTATCTATATACCTCTATCTATGTTGTATTGTGCATTACATATATGTATGCATATAAAAATTTTAGAAAAGTGAAGACCTAAAAAGATAGTTGGCAAACTGACAGGCAGAGTAGGTGAAGAAAAGTCTGAATCCAGAGGATAAGGAGAATATCAGAACATCAGAGAGGATTTTTCCATGAGAGTATTTGCCCAAAATCACATCTGGACTTCTGTTAAATGGTGAAGGGGATGGAAGTGAAGGCTCAGCTCCTCCTTCTGAGTAATGGAGAATAGAGGAGACCCTTCCCCACATTAACTGGTGATTCCAAAGGTCTGCACTGTCAGGGTAAGGGAAAACCAAAACTAAACTCTTCTTCAACCCTAGGGGGTATAGAGGAACCATATAAGCCTGTAAACCTATAATTACATACCTAGCTTCTATCTCATTCAAGAACAAGGGCAAATGAAGACCTCTTCTCAGAAACAACAATCAGATCTTGGAGAGTTCATCACCCACCCTCAGACTCACTAAAGAAGATTTTATAAGATGTACTTCTGAAAGAAATGGAAGGTCTGAGGTGCAAGAAGGAATAAAAAGCAAAGAAAGTGGTAACTATGTGGGCAAATGTAAATAAACATTGGCCATATTAAGCAGCAATAATAATGTCTAGAAGGATTAAATAATAAAAGTACCAGACAATAACATGTTGGTTGGGAGAGAATAAAGGGAGATATCTGGGATGAAGGTAAATGTTTGATGAACTTTAGACTCTGATCAGATGCAGGGTAATCAGTAAAAGAATAGAAACCAAAGTATAACTTTAAAATTAGTAGAGATAAAAAAATGAAGTGACAAAAGTGTTCAATCTAAAAGAAATAAAAGGCAAAAGAAGAGATTAAAAAGAAATAAAATGGGTGTTCAGAGAGAATGCATAAATAAGATGGAAGAAGTCAGTGGCATTTTTATACAACAATGATAAACTTTCAGAAAGAGAAATTAAGAAAACAATCCCATTTACAATTGCATCGAAAACTATAAAATACCTGGGAATCAAATCAACCAAGGAGATAAAAGACCTGTTCTCAGAAAATTATAAGTCGTTGAAAAAAGAAATTGAAGAAGATACAAATAAATGGAAGTACATACCATGCTCATGAGTAGGAAGAATCAACATCATTAAAATGGCCGTACTACCCAAAGCAATCTACAGGTTGAATGCAATCCCTATCAAAATACCATTGGCATTTTTCAGAGAGCTAGAACAAATAATCCTAAAATTTATATGGAACCACAAAAGACCCCGAATAGTCACGGCAATCTTGAGAAAGAAGAACAAAGTTGGAGGTATCACACTACCTGATATGAAACTGCACTACAAGGCTACGGTAATCAAAACAGAATGGTACTGGCATAAAAACAGATACATTGATCAATGGAACAGAACAGAGAGCCCAGAAATAAATCTGCACCTATATGCTCACTTAATATATGACAAAGGAGGCAAGAATGTACCAGGGGGTAAAGACAGTCTCTTCAACAAATGGTGCTAGGAAAATTGGACGGATATATGCAAAAAAAAAAAAAAAGAAAAAGAAAAAGAAAAAGAAATTGGACCACTTTCTTACACCATATACAAGAATAGACTCAAAATGGATTAAAGACTTAAATGTAAGACCTGAAACCATAAAACTTCTAGAAGAAAACATAGGCTGTAAACTCTCTGATATTACTAACGGGAATTTCTTTCTGGATATATCTCCCCAGGCAAGGGAAACAAAAGAAAAAATAAACAAATGGGACCACATCGAACTAAAAAGTTTTTTGTACAGCAAAAGAAACCATCAACAAAACAAAAAGACAACTGACTGATTGGGAGAAGACATTCGCTAATGATATATCTGATAAGAGGTTAATGTTTAAAATATATAAAGAACTCATACAACTCAAAAACAAAAAACAAACAAACAATCCAATTAAAAAATGGGCAGAAGACCTGAACAGACACTTCTCCAAAGAGGAAACACAGATGGCCAATAGACATATGAAAAGATGCTCAACGTCACTAATCATCAGAGAAATGCAAATTAAAACCACAGGAGATATCATCTCACACTTGTCAGAATAGCTATCATCAACAAATCAAAGAACGACAAGTGTTGGCAAGGATGCAGAGAAAAGGGAACCCTCATACATTGTTGGTGGGATTGCAAATTAGTACAGCCACTATGGAAAACAGTCTGGAGGTTTCTCAAAAAATTAAAAATGGATACACCTTTTGACCCAGCAATTGCACTTCTGGTTATTTACCCAAAGAAAACCAAAACAATAATTCATAATGACCTATGCACTCCGATATTCATGGCAGCGCAATTTACAATAGCCAAGACATAGAAGCAACCTAAATGCCCATCAATGGACGATTGGATAAAGAAGTTATGGTTCATATATACAATGGAGTATTATTATTCAGCCATTAAAAAAAATGAAATCCTACCATTTGCAATGACATGGATGGACCTAGAGGTTATTATGCTGAGTGAAATAAGTCAGAAAGAGAAAGGTAAATACCGTATGATTTCACTTGTATGTGGAATCTAAGGAACAAAAAGAACAAACTAATCAAAAACAGACTCACAAATATAGAGGACAATTTGGTGACGGACAGAGTAATGGGGGGTTGGGGGACTGGGAGAATTACTTCTAGAAGGGTTAAAGAAGTACAAATTAGCAGTTGGTAGATGGTCAGGGCGATGGGGAGCATGGCATAGGGAATGCAGTTAGCATTAATATATTGGCTATGTGGAAAACCAGAGGAAAGAAGGAGCAATTAGGGGGATTGTTTTATAAACTATGTAAATGTCTAACCAATGTACTGTATACTTGAAACTAAT
>JAQQSQ010000704.1:0-13947 GCA_028627145.1 Eidolon dupreanum
GCTATACAGACACACTGGTTTTGTCCCGCACGTGCTGGTCAAGTGTACCTACCCCTCTGGGAACACGGAGACAGGACACAGCTCAAAGGCCATGTGGTTTCATTAGTGTATTGGCTTCCTAGGGCTGCTTGTAACAGATTACCACTGACGGGGTGGCTTAAAACAACAGCTCTGGAGACGGGAAGCCCAAAATCAAGCTGCTGGCCGGCTCGTGCTCCCTCCAAAGGCTCTGGGGAAGAATGCTCAGTGATTCTGCTCACTTCTGGTGCTTGCCAGCAATCCTTGACACTCCTTGGCTTGTGGGAGCATAATTCCATTCTCTGCCTCTATCTTCACATGGCCTTCTGTCTCGTGTCTCCTCTGTGGTTTCAAATCTCTCCTTATAAGGTCACCGGTCACTGAATGTAGGGCTCGCCCTAACCCCGTATGACCACCTCTTAACTCGATTACATCTGCACAGGCTCCATTTCCAAAGAAAGCTACATTCGTGGGTGACGAGGTGAGGACTTCAACAAATCTGGGCGGGCAGGGGTGGCGGGAGGGAGGACTCAACTCAACCCACAACAACAAGTAGGACATGGAGACCAGGGTTCGAATCTGAATTTTAGTCCCTTAGCAGCCATGCCAGTTAAGAATACCAAAGGTGCGAGTGATAAAAGGCCCAACTAATACAATGCAGACGCTTCAGCGAGGGAAAGGAAATGGTATTTTTCTCACTACAGTAACTTCCTTTATCAAAATAAGACCTCAGCTGCCGCAGATGAGGGAAGGGAGAGGCGGCCTGGGCCATCAGGCATGAGAAAGGGACCTCGGAAAGATGAGTAACCCAAGTGCCACCAGCATGGAGTGAGGGAGCTCGCTGAGACTGTGGCAGCATCAAAATATGCCAAAGGCACAAAGCGAGTCTGTGCCTCATCCCTGGTCCCATCCTGCCCAGGTCTTGGCCTGCGGGCTGGGACCTGGCGAATAGGCTGATGTTTTATCACTGGTTAGCAGCTAAATTGGGATCAAAACTTTTTTTTAAGTTAACGTAAAATGATAGTAACTAATTCCACTAGATCTCTAAGGAGGTCTGTGGACAAATATCTCAACGATTTCTTCTTGCTCTGCTTAAACAAAGCCTCCGTTTAGATTTGTGCCCAAGGGGGCTTAGCGAAGCACACTATAGTCATTGAGCATTTCTGGATGAGTTTTATTTGCTGACCACTAACGAGTCCCTACACTGCTGCTATTCGAGAAGTAAAACAGCTCTGTGGAGGGAGGGAGCCTGGTCTCCAGTAGCCTTGGGGCTGTCCAGGGCTGACCCTTCCAGGATCCAATTTATAGGACTGATTCACATGGTGGATTGGACTCTGTGCAGAGAGAAGGGGGAGGGGAGAGCGAATCTGGAACTTCAGACAACATGCAAAAGTTGCTGAACACCCCAAGATAACCCAGCAGTCAACATGAAACAGCCCCATCAGGCAATGGGTAACCAAGGGGCAGAAAGTTTTTTCCAGGGCTAGCATTCTGCAAGTCACTTGGTTGAGATTTTGCTGACAAACTCGGAGAAAGACCCAATGACGCACGATGGAATTTTCCTTCTGAGAGACCTCAAATGCATGCTAACTCCAGGTCTCCTTTAGCGATAAGACCCAGCGCTTTGTGCTTGCTTGACTATGAGAGGTGAAACAAACAGCAAAATCTAGGACAGACTGAGCAAGAAACCTGTACCTCTGCATAAGTAGTTATTATTCCTAAGCAACTGCTCCTAAATGCCCCAACTGCCTCCTTCCCAGCCCACGCCATCCCTGCCATTCTTGGTCTAACCATGGAGTGGCTGCAGAGATCATCAGGCTTGATTACCAGCTTTCAAGGTCTCTAGTTTGAATGAATGCCAGTCTGAAATGGCACTTGGGAGTTTCAGCTTAAGAATGACATGGCAGCTTACTTCCTACAGCGATTTGGGCCCCCAGATGGCTTCAATGAGAAGTATGAGAGCGGGCTCTCCGAGCCAGTGAGACCACCACTGTTCTGATTCTACTTATTAACAGCAACAGCACCTGCATCCTCTTTGTCCCATCCTTCCGGCATACAGAGAAGCGGTTAAGAAGGCAACCTGGAGTCAAACAGCCCGGCTCAGATTTCGGCTCAGTTCATTTCTCACTGTCCAAACCTGGCCAAATCACTTAAATTCTCCAGCCTTCAGTTTCTTTATCTCTAAAATGGGGATAAATGTGGTGATGGCAGGTAAATGAGCTGGATAATTCCAATGAAATGCCTTAGCTCAGTGCCGCACGCACAGCACCTGCTCCATGAAAGTGGGCTCTTGTCTTTATCCTTCTTGCTCTGTGTTCCTTCTGACAGATCGGTCTGCCTAGAAATGTGTCACATTCACCCAGGTTTTCTCTCTGCCTGATGGCCCAGGTCTCCAGTTGATGTTTTACGGGGTTCTTCTGTCTCACTCCCAAGGGGAAAAGTGGAAGTGGTGTAATAATAGAGAAATGAATCTGGAACAATCCACACTCTAAGCCAAGGTGAGATCTACCAGGTATGACAAAGAAGAGAAAGGGCAGAACAATCCTGGGGGAAAAAAAGACTGTGTCTTCCTAAAAAATCTCCACATATTATTTAGTTAAAAACGTCAACCTTTTTGCCGGTCAAAAGCAAAAGAAAAGTTCTTTAGACTCTGGTTTTCTCCCTATACTTTCTCTTTTCTCTGACAGAAGTGCTCCAGCAGAGCCACTGGCCGAAATGAGCGTGGAGCGTGACAAGACAGCCGTGGGGAAAACAGCCCCCGAGTTCTGTGTTGCGGGGGTGCGCCGCGGAGAAAGTTTAATCTCGGGGGAGACAGGAAAACGATTAAGCTGGAACCTTTATGGAACGCCTCATGAGAAGACGGTTACACACAGATCGCCAAGTAGAATTTGCTAGAACTCGTTTCCCATACGTTCTTCCTGTCCCATCCACGCCACGGGGCAAGGACGTGTTGGCCCCTTTCGTTGTGAACTCAGTCTCCACCCATCCTTCCCCAGCTCTCCCCCATCCCCGACTTGCGGGAAAATGTACCTGGCAGCTCACCGAAGACATGCTCAGGGACACAAAGTGACCTGTGTCCAAGGCCACGCACTGGCGTGGATGACTCTGTCACTCCTAATGAAGCTGCCCGGCCCACTAATTAAGGCAATCAGGAAATTCATGCAAATTTTAAATCTCGAGGCTAAATGTAATCTTGCCTCTATTTAAATAAGTAAATAAACAAACAAATAAATAGATCGATAGATAAATAAATAGATAGATAAATAGATAGATAGATAGATAGAGAGAGAGAGAGAGAGAGATAAATAAATAAATAAATAAATAAATAAATAAATAAATGCTTAGCCTTTTCCTACTGAAAAGTCCCCCTTACGTCTCCGTTTCAAATCTGCCTCCTTAAAAATGTATAAAACTTCCCCAAGTCCTTCCAAGAAAAAAAGGTCCACTGCTCAGTGGAGAAGGTGAAAAAAAAATTCAGATTTATTCATTTTTAAAATCTGGAGTGGAAATTTAAACCTGCACATCCCTTTTGATCCTGTTATATTTTTCATGGCAGTCGCTCTCAGCAAGGAGGGCTCTAATGGGACGCGACGCAAGTTTTAACATGCAAGGGAGCAGATGAACTTGCTGCTGTTTGTGCTTCTGAATGAGGAAATCCCTCCGCTCGGGGCAACAGGTCACTTCGCCTGTATCGGATCTGGGTCAAACAGCAAAACCTCACATCAGAAAAGATCGGCATCGTTTCGTTTGGCAAAGAAGTGGGTATGGATACGATCATCCAACAGGACCAAAGATGCCATCTGCTCGACTCAAATTAGTTGCAGGGTGACTGGCCTCGGCGAAGTTCTGCCGCACGCTCTGGGCCGCGGACCCTCTGAATGGGCATCATGTAGCATCAGCTCGTAAGATCGGCTAAGAAAAGATGTCATTCCCTTCTTCCCACCCCAATGAGTCTCTAGGTATTGGTACAATAAATTGACGCCTTAGTCCTAAGAGAAATCTCTGGGAAAGCGTCCACAGAGCATTTCCGTCACTCCAGCTCATCTAAATCAGAATGTTTGCATTAAAAATTAATGAGGAAAAAAAAAGTTAATGAGATTGTATGGGAAGGTCAGAAAGGTTGGTGTAAGGAGGGTTGGGGCTCATTGATTTCCCCCATTGAACACGATTTCCATCCCCACGCGTCCACCGCCACAGAATTTGGGCCAGCTGAGGCACTCCGATCCGTGAGGACTGGGAAACCCATGTGTCCGATGTGGCGGTAGCCTTGAGGGCAAAAAAACAAAAGACGAAGAAAAAAGTCCCAGACGGCAGAGACGGTGACAAAGACAACCACAAGGAATGTAAATGAAATATCATTATAAGCAGCTCACTCATGCCTCACATTCGGCAACTCCCTCCCCCGGAGCAAAAAATAAAAGCATACAAAGAGAGTGTTTGAAAGAAGCTTCAAGCTGCCCTTTGGGAAAAGCCATGAATGTGGAATTTTCTCTCCATTGGGCTCACTTTGATAATCACAAGGCTTGAGAGGTACTTTGAAAAGAGCACGGGTCTTGTGCGCTAGTTTAAACTTGGGGAGCAGGAGCTTGAGCCCACGTGGATAAGCGCCTTCCAACACTGACTTGATCCTAGTCCATGATAAGCCACGCTTACCTGAGCTTTCAAAAGCCAAACCTGGGCTCTTTCGACATGACGCCTCGGAATGAAATAAACACCTTGCGAACACGAACTGCAATCAATAAACCAGACTCGTGCCAGATGCACATGTGTACATTTCACAGAGGAGCCGGGAGGACCTTGCTAGCAAAGAGCAACCGCCAGGCAGGACACAAGCTGGAGCACTTTCCTGCCGAGGGTCACACCGGGGTCCTGGAGGGAACAGGCCGGTAGAAATAAAGAGGCAAAATCCACAAACTCTGCCAAGGCACAGGTCACCAGGCCACAAGAGCCACCTTAAGGAACTCGGGACTCAGCTCTCTAAGGACTTTCAGGAGCTGCCTTCCTGGATGGACCGGGACCCTCCACCCCACACCTGGGCCACCACCTCCCTTAGGACAGAATCCATGCCCCAAACTGAAGGGGGAATTCAAATGCACAATTGACAACCGATGCCACTGCCAAACAAAACACGCGTGCATCACCTTTGGCCGATCATCCAGAGCCCGATGCCGATATTCTCGGCTTAACAGAAGGATGTGGTTAGAGGCTACTCACCCAGCACCCTGTCTCCAAGACTAAAGGTCTCTTTTCTCATTTAGTCTGTTTGAGAGCCTGGGAGATTGGCCTGAGGGTTCTGTTAATGAATCGAAGGCCGGAGAGGTGGGGACAGGGGCTGGGGGCATTTGCCTCTGCTAAATGCAATGCCCTAAGCGGCTTAATCCTGAGCATGAGAACCCACAGGTTAGCTTCTCCCAGCATCTGACAGACAGTCTGGAGCTTTGGGTTTTCATTGAGAAACCTCCCAAGCTAGCCAGGGCCCCTGGCCTTTGGGGTCCTACCCCTTCGGGGCACTCAACCTCCAACTGTGCTGTATTCTACCACTTAAACACTTCCTCAAAGTTTACACTGAACGCTGTGGCCCGGAGCCTGCCAAATGTCTAACTGTGGGACTCAGTGGATGTTACCTGGCAGAGAAGCTACCCTGCCCCCTGAGAACAGAGGCAGGCAAAAGGTGGACGTCAAACCTCAAGTCAGGCGATTCCAGGGTCCCCCAAGTGTCCCCTCTGAAAACGCAGCTCTTTCTCACTTTGACCCCCTTCCCAAGTCCATGGCTTCAGAATTTCGATGAAAGGGATTTCAGGAGGCAGCACGTGAAAAACTTTGATGGACGACGCAGGACATATCCATTCCTGCCTGAGCTTAACTTTTGATGGTCAAACATCTGGGGGCACTTAGGTTCAGGGGAGCTGAAGAGAGCACCAGCGAATAGGAAAAATAAAATAAGTAGCATACCATGAGCAAGCCAAGCCAAGCTTGACATTTCCAAATTATTGGCAAATGGATGCTTTCACAAATCATTTGTTCTGTCTTTCCTGGAGACAAAAAGAAAAAAAAAGAATCTGGATGCAAAAACCCTAAGCCCAGACCAGTAAAACTGTGTGAGTGGAATGCGATCTAAAATTGCTGGTCAGAAAGTCTAATCTTATATATTCCAGCACGCACACAAGCACCCCCAAACCAAAAGTTGTGACGCCCGAAGCGATGCCTTCGTCGATTGTGTCACCCCCTAGCCCCGGCCAGGCGCCCGGCGCTGGGCTAAGCCGCCAGCATCGTGCTCCTCTCCGTGCGTCTCACAGGATCGTTTTGGATCCATCTCTGCAAGTGGCCAGAGGCGCCCCCTCGGCTCCTCCAGCCGGGGCACCTCCTCCTCCAGGCTGGCCCCCGGTCGCCGGGGTCCCCCTTACCTGCAGACGCTCTGTGGCCGGCTGCCACATCTTCCAGCCGCTGGGTTTGGCAGAGGAGACGCGAGGAGACTCCGTCGACTGCGCCTGGGGGCGAGGGGCTGCGGGCCCCGCTTTACATCTGGGGCTGGAGCCCGCGGGGTGAGCGTCCTGGAGCCGGCCACCGCCGCCGCCGGGGAGGCGCGAGGGGCTGCGCGCAGGAGGAGGCGGCGCCGCGCTCGGCTGCCGGCAACTTGTGGGCACGGCCGCGCGCGGCTGTCCTGGCGCAGCTGCGAGAGGACTGCGCAGCTCCGCCCGGGCCGCGGGCGCACGGCGGCGGCGGCGGCGGCCGCTCCCTCCCCCGCCCCCCGCCGCCGCCGCCGCTCGCGGACCTGCGCTCTGAGCATGCCCGGGGCGCGCGCCCTCGCCGCAGCCGGCACCCCCCGCGCCGCGGGGCTCCGAGGGGCGCAGCGGCGGCGGCCCCTACCTCCATCCCGGCCAGAACCCCAGCCTTGCTCCCCGCAGGAACCCTGGCTGGGATGGGGTCTGGGAGACAGAACGGACCGGCCGAGCAAGGAAGGGCCTGGAAAGTTGAGCTTCCCAAAGGAAGACACTGTAACCCCCTCCCCCTCGCGGGGGTCCCAGGCTTCCTCTGGCCAGCGGGGATCTCTGAGTCGCCTGTGACTTTGCCGGGCACTTGCTGGACGGCAAACTTTCATTCATTCTGCCAACAGAGCTCGCTGAGCACCTACTAGGCTCCAGTCCCTGGGCTGGGTTCTAAGGATCGAGTGGCATAGGATAGAAGATGGGACAATGTCCCTCCTCCCCTGAGCTTCCATTCTAGTTGGGGGGACAGTCAACAACCGAGAAAACACAGGACCAAGTGCTAGGTCGGGGGTAATAAGCGCTGGGAAGAAAATGAGTCAGGGCTGATAGCGAAGAAGGGGGGACGAGAGCTCTGGGAACGTCTGGAGACCAGAAAGATGGGCCTGGTGCGGAACGACACGGTGGCCGAGACGGGGCGCCTGTGGATGCATGAGGAGGACAACACAGGGTCCCCGGTGCTTCATCCCTGTGCTCTGCCAGGCGCTGCAGGAGGCTCTGCGAGCCCAGAGATAAGCCAGGGGCCACCCTGAGCTCCCGGGGGAGGTGGGGGGAGGGAGGCTGGTGCTGCCCCGCTCCCTGAAATAACTATTGTTCTTAAAATGACCTGACCCTGCGCATCCTCTTGACAGCTGAGCAAGATAAGTATTAATATTCCCATCTATAGATGAGACAAACAAGGCTCGTGGAGTTCAGGTCACCGTTCAGGTCACACCATGAGCGGGTTACAGAGCGCACGCTCCGATGTCACGCGTCTCTAACTGCTCTGACCATGGAAACGCCTGGAAAAAGAGCAGCCATCTGAGGCTGGAGGTAGGGGAAACCAGGCAGGACAGGGATGCCCAGCAGCTTCTGGGGGGCTGGTGAAGAGTGTGGGAGAGGGGAAGGAGAACAGCGTGCACGTGGGAGCCACAACCTGTGAGGGGTGGGGCCCTGGGCCTCCTGGCTGGCGGGAGAAGGGTCCTGACCACACACCACGCTGGGACATCTGCGCGGACTGCGCCTTGTCAAAATTAACGCCCCGCGTCCAGAAGGATCTGTCCATGATCGTGTGTAGGTGGAGTGATTCCCAGCGATGAGAGCAAAGCAAACCAGAACTCAGCGCTCAGCGCGTCAGTTCCTCCCAGAAGCTATCTGAGGGACACAATCCGTATCTCCCAAGGCTTGGGGGACACGAGATCCATGGAGTCACCCAGAGGGTGTCACCCAGAGGCGATTCCGACCCAGGGCTCTGGCCCCTCATCATGTTCTTTCTCGGGGCCCAGGCAGCTCCTTCCTGACCACCTGCCCAGGCCCAGGACCCCCGGTGCCCTGGGAGCCTCTGATAATGCCACAGAAATGCTTCTGAGAGGCTGGTCTCTGTCTCCCCGGATGACCGCAGATCTCCCCACCTCCAGTGCCCCCAAACCCCCTCACCCGCCTCGGAGATCATGAGTGCTCACTTTCTCAGCTCCTTCCCCAGTCCCCGCCACTTGTTCTAGACCTAGCAGTAAATCTCGTGTGATGAGGTGTTGGTGTGTCAGCCCTGCGTGGAAACATATCTCAGATGCTTGGTCATGTGGTCTCTGTTTTGAGATATTTTTACTTTTCCAATAACTCATGCTGCACACCTCCCACACCTAGAAAATTCCCAATGAGAGTAATGCACCTTCTCAGCCTCCTAGTTCTCTTTTATCAAATCCCAAAGCAGGAAAAAAAAAAGATGATTTCATAACGAAAATCTGGAAAATCCAAATGTGCATATTAAACCTCTCAGGAAGCTAAAACAGGAATATTCACTTGTCTTCAGACTTAAGCTTTGAAGCCTTCCTTAGCTGCAGATGCCTCCGTGGAAAAGTGATTCTGTTTTAAATAGCAGTGGGATGAGATAACAGCCTAAAATCACATCACATTAGAGCGTTAAATCCTGTCTTCTCACCTCCAAGTGTAATTAATTGTTATGACTCAGTAATACAGCTTTTAGTTGGGAGTCCTGATGCTATTTAAAGAGAAAAGTCCGCAGCTCTGTAGAGACTGTTTCCAGTTACCAGTCCTACTGCAAACAGATTGGGTAAAGTGTTTAAACTCAAACGACGCTCCTGTTTCAGTTACCTTAGGGGCACGGAAATGGGGCAGTGGAGGCGGGGCAGTGACAATGGAGGTGGAGGCGCGTGGAAGGTGACAGAAGGGATGGGACGACCTCCCACCCCTCAGTTTTGCTCCCAAGCCTTCCCATTCAGGAGGAGCCTGCAATAGAGGGTGAGTGAAACAGAGACATCTACTGGCTGGAGGCGGGATGCACATTCTGATCTCTCCCAGTTCTGTGCGGGAGACCACCACCTCACCCTCCCCGTGAGTCTGAAGGTGCTGCTCCACACACCAAACAGATTTGTTCTGAGCAAGGAATCATCCTTGAAATAAGCAGGAAGCTGTCGGGATGCCATCATTAGGCACATAAATATGTGTGTAATTTCATCTACTTCATCCCCCATAATCATCGAAGCGAGTCTTAATAAATACCATTTCAAGGTAAATGACGAAAAATAAAAATAAAAAAGATTGACAAGGCCCAGGCGAGTTATAGAAATAATGTTTTGTCCCAGAAAAAAAATTATAACCATCCCTCCAAATTTTCGTAAGCCAGATTAAATCTAGTTCATGAATCTGAGCCCTGGATGCCTAAATCAGCAGAACGGTGAATTAAATCATGGCCCAACATATCAAAGAAATGTTAAATATTATGCAGCTATTAAGGAGGATAATTGTGAAGTTCTTTTACAGTTGAAAAACTGCTTAGGGTGTAATTATAGATTTTTAAGAGTAGACTAAAATGTGCATAAATGAAATACATGTAAAAAATATGTACTAATCTCAATAAAAATTGATAGGGAGCTAGGACAAGGGGGAGATGCAGGTTGAATCCTAGACTTTGAACTATCTCACAATGACTTTTGGCCAGCCATTTGCTTTTAGAACCTCAGATTTTTCATCTGTAAAAAGGAGTGATAATATTACTTACTACTTGGGAGGCGAGAATGAGTGCGCATGTGTAACGTGCTTATATAGGTATACAGAAAGCATTAGTTTTCATCCTGTTACTTTTCTCCCCCTTTTTATTATTGAAATGATCAAAGTCTCACAAAATGGTCCATGTTTCCTGTGGTTGGGTCATTTCCATTTGGAATATTTGTGGGTTTCAATTATTTGATTGAATTTCTCAGACTAAAGTGATAAGCCATATTTAAGCTTGTTTACCTTTCTAGTCTAATCAAATGACCAGCAAAATTTCTTATGGTTGTATATTTAGCAGAACAAGCATTGGAACGTCCTTCTTATGGTATCGTTAACCTTATTTCGAAATCACCAAAACAGCTACAGATAAACAATATTCAAAAGTCTGAAAATCCATTAAACCAGTTAAACCTTTCTGTAATGACAGAGACACTGGTTCTTGTCCCTATACAGTGATAGGTATTTATTAGGTGTTAAGATTGCCCTTTACTCCCTTACAATGAAATCTTCACAGGTCATCTGCAAACTTGGTTAAAAGGCAGATGGCACAGGACTGATTCACACCTAGGAGGGGTATCATCATTCTCCTATTCGAAACTTGCTCAAGTCCTCACCAACCTTGGAAATGCAGTGACTTAATTTCAAAGATGACCCCCTTCCCCGGAGGTCATGCCCTGGCCTACTTCTCTCATCACGAGATAGATTTTATCGGTACCATTTGAATCTGTGCTGGACGTTGTTGGTTTGTAAACTGGCCCCCATACAGAGAGGAAAAGGAAAGAGGGAAGAGAGAGGTAGACCACTCCAGATGGGTAGGTGACAGGTGTAATAAGCAAGGGAACTTACATATGAGGCTTGTCTTGGGCAGAACAAGGAGATCTCTGCACTCTGCACTCACCTGCCAGAATCTTAAAAGTGCATATGGAGGTCTTAACTAGGTTCAGTATTCAGTCCAGGTGGTCTCAATAGCACATTCATCTCTCAAGGCTGAGTCTTTGAAAATAGCTCCCACTGTGGGAACAATGGGCATAGTGTACGTCCAAAGACACAGAAGTGGGTGAGGGGCCTCCTATTGCCTGGGTCCAGCTCCAGGATCAAGAGCACTCACAACCTTTGCATGACCTTCTCCAATAGATGTGTGACTTGCGATGATCAATACAATGAAACACTTGTGACATCGCGGAAGTTCCAAGTTTGGGCCACAAATGACCTTGCATCTTCCACCTTGCACCTTACTGGAACCTGAGATCACCACAGGAAGAAGCTAGACTAGGTTTCTCAATTGAGATGAAGACCATGTAGAGGAAGGCGCGGCTGACAGGTAGCATGTGAGTGAGCTCATCTTAGAATACTCAGCTCAGTCACATGACGAGGGAACAGCAGCCACATGGGGACCCTAGATGAGACCAGCAGAAGAGCCACTCAGGTGAGACCAACTCGAATTGCTAACCCACAGAATAATAAGCAAATAACATGGTTGTTTTTGAATCTCTAAGTTTGGGGGTAGCATGTCAGGTGTTGCTAGGTAACTGTTGGGAAAACATTGCTAAATGTTGATCTTTCTCACTAAATCTCACATCCCTTTCAAGATTTCCTAACGAATGGTTTATCAGAGTTGGCACCAAAATGAAGTTTAACACTAACACACTTATTTCCCTTTTGTTATTTTACTCCCGCTTCCCTCATGCCCACCTCTGCCCCAGTGTGAAACATGCTTCCAACTCATACCTGCTCAGTTTTCAAGTAAGTCTTTTGGAAAAGATGAGGTGGGAGCTGTGCTTCAGGTGTATAAGGTCAAGGTAGGTGTTTCTCTAGCACAATCTGCAATGAACGTGAGGTCCCCCTCTCTTTCGCAGCCTTTCCCACTCTCTCTGAGATACTGTCTTTGGAAACGTCACGCTGCCCATTCTTATTCTTTGGGATGGATAAACACAGCTCCTGTTCTAACTAGAGCCCAAGGAAGTGAGACCAGAGTGGAGGGTGGTGCTCGTGTCTGCTTTCACCCATTGAGTCCAGACAGCGGCAGCTCTGCACTACTCATGTTCTTTGCGGGCTGGTTTCTGAGGGTCCTTGTTGCCCTCGTAGCACTGACTAAGGGATTAGCAACATGAGCCCAAATGCGTCCTCACCAGGGTCGGTGTGACGCCACGCCTTATGCTGTCTTCCCACCTCTTCACATCTCCATCTGAGCTGATTTCACACAAAACCCTCTCTCAGCCTTGCCTTCAGCCAAAGGGAGCTGACTGGCTCAAGGTTATACTCTCTCCCTGGAGACAGCCCATTTCCAATGCTTGGTCAATGTGAGGTGCAAATGCCCCAATGGGGGACAGTTGCCAGGGCCACCACAGCTCCAGGCTCCCTCCTGGATCAGCCAAAGCTTTGGTTGCAGCCACCTCACATTTCACCTTCTCTTCTTGTCCAAACCTGCTTCCCTGACCTTCTTTCAGATTCTCAAGTGGGAATTTGGGAGCCAGACCACCCACTGGGTGGCAGGCAGTAGACAGGGTACTGATGATCATTCTGGAATGCTGTAGCAGGACAATTTTTAAAACTTGCTGGCAATGAACTGAAATGGGATACAAAGGAAGGGAATGTGCTGATGGGTGCAGTGTCTCGGGCTTAGAGAGGTCTAGGGAAAATAGTAATTACAAGGATTATAGAATCAGATGGCTACTGCTGTGGATGCATTGGAGAAAGAGAAAGCAATTCAGCTGGCGACCACAACAAGGTGAGAAAGCCAGGGGCCTCCTTCCCAGCATATAGAGAGACTCACGTCTCCTGTGTTTACGTGATGGAGACACCTGAGGATCAGACTTGGAGTTAGTTATATGTGGACCGAAACTCCACAGAAGATTGAATTTTCCACTCCAGAAAGTGCTGGGTCAAGTTCGGAACCCCGATGGGAAGGAGTGAGACTCTGAGGCTTGAGCTGGGAACACAGACCGATGCCCTTAGGAATCCTGAATTCCCAGACTCAGTGACCCCCCTGAACCAAGAGAAGTATAAACAATGGAATATTACTCGGCCATAAAAAGAATGAAATTTTACCATTTACAACAACATGAGTGGACCTAGAGGGTGTTATGCTAAGTCAAGTAAGTCAGACAGAGAAAAACAAATACCATGTGATTTCACTTACATGTGTACTCTAAAGAACAATATAAATGAATAAACAAAACAGAAACAGTCTCATAGATGCAGGGAACAAGCTGATGGTTGCCAGATTGGGGTGGGGGGCTGTGGATATTTGGGGGAAAAGGTGAAGAGAGTAAGAAATACAATTGACGATTACAGAATAGTCACAGGGATGTAAAGTACAGCATAGGGGATATCATCAATAATATTGTAATAACTCCGTACGGTGCCAGGTGGGTACTAGATTAATCAGGGAAATCACTTTGTAAATTATGTAAATGTCTGACCACTATGCCTTACACCTGAGACCAATATAAAATAACGATGAACGTCAACTCTAATTGGAAAGTAAATAAATAGTAAAAGAAAAACAAAATAGAAAAAAATTGAAATCATACAGAATATGTTCTCTGACCACATCAGAATTAACTAAGAAATCGATAACAGAGAAATGCCTAGAAAATTCATAATTATTTATAAATTGAACAACACATCATTAAATAACCCATGGATCAAAGAAGAAATCACCAAGGAAATTTTAAAATATGTTAATTAAATAATAATAGATATCAGTCTATCAAAACTGTTGCCTATAGCTAAAGCGGCCTTTAGAGAGTAATTTATAGTTTTAAATGTTTGTATTTAGAAAAGAAAAGATGTCTATATTCAAATATGTAAGCTTCGACCTTAAGAATCTAGGAAAAAAGAATGAGACAACTGTGATCCCCACACTGCTACTTGGAGTATAAACTAGTACAATCGTCTCAGAAAAAGATTCGTCAGTTTCTTATAAAGTTGACCGTGTACTTACCACATGACC
>JAQQSQ010000705.1:0-13946 GCA_028627145.1 Eidolon dupreanum
TCTTCTTCCCTCTACGCGTGTCTGTCTGCGTCCAAATTTCTCCTTTTCATAAAAACATCAGTCACGTGCGATTAGAGACCACCTCTGTATCCTCGCTTCCACCCCTGGAACGACTCTGCTTCTGAATACAGTCTCGGTCTGAGGTCCGGGGGTTAGAATATCAACACTATGAATCTGGGGACAACATGATCCAGCCCATCACACCAGCAGCACGGGAGGGAGGGGCGGGCATCTCCGGTTTCACGACTTCTCCTGACGGTCCGGATCACACATGTTCACAAATCCTTTCCCAGCAGGAAAACAGCCCCAGTTCCTCATACCGAGGAGAGACTGTTCTCTGATGCCACCCAAACGTCTCGTCACAGCTCACCTGAATCTCATTGTCCTAAGAGGACAATATTCTCTCCTTTCTTTTTTGTCTTCAATTTTTGATTCTCCTTGTAGCTGAACAATCCCTTCCCCTCCACCCCCCCTCCATTAATGGGAGCAAAGGAAAGGAACTGAGACGAGAGACTGGGGGATTGGGGAGGGAATTCAGATCATTGTCTAGTTCAAAATGTGAGCCGGATACTATCAAGGACTCCAGCAGGGAGGCTCGTGGTCGCGGCTCAGAAGCTTGAGAGCTTTGGTTTAAAAATAGGTGAACTGAAATAAACACTCGGAGCTACTCAGATGGCACCGAAATAGAGTGGTAATTGATCTAATGCAACTTTTGCTTCGGATAACATCGTTATTTGTGAAATTATGACAGTGTCGCTGCTGCCAAGCCAGCAAGCACTTACAGGACGTGACTTCTAATTTGGGGATGGGACTATTTGTGGCTCATCTCTGAAGACATCGGGAACTCAGTGGACACCCCGTAGCCAGTCTTCTGGACGCGTGGGTTTGGGCTTGAAATCTGACATGTTGAGGCGGAGGTGCCCTGTCCAGGAGTCCCTTCGCAGGTGAGACTCACCGCCCAGCCCCAGGGAGTGTGGCCTGTAGACTGGCCTCCACTGCCAGCTTCTTCGGGGCTGGCCTCGGCCGTGGAGATTCGGGGCCCAGGTCGGCCCACACCCCGTGACTTCGCGGAGCAGGGGTGTGATCTAAGGGCCCCGCGACCCAGGGCTTGCTCCAGAGCTGAGCCCTGCCTGCATCACAATTCTGTTTCTCCCTGTCTCCATCTCCCACCCACTTTCTCCCAGGTCCTGATCCCTAAGGAACCCCTCCCAACCTCAGACTCCAACTCAGCATCGGCTTCCAGAAGGCCCGGCCTGCCACAGGGGTCGCCACGGTGTCTGGAGTCCACGCACGTTTCCGTTTGCACCTGTCACACTCTCGAAAGAAAGAGAGTGAGGTTGTCCCTTCATGGCCCCCTGGGGCTGGCGGTGAAATTCCTTCGTGGTATTGCAGGCGGAAGAACCTTCTAAATCACTTAAGAATATAAAAATGTCAGATTTTTATTCACTTGACTCGCACGAAATAAGCTATGTGTGTAAAAATTACGGTTAGCATCGATGGCCGTTCCTTTATTCACCTTTTTTTACCCCACGATTGCAGTGGCGAATGAGACAGACCGGGACTCTCAGAGCCTGGGTTGTACGGGAGGAGGAAGACGATACACGAATACACGTATGCTAATGAGGAAGAAGAGACACGAATACCCATGAAGAAAATGAAACAGGGAATGGTAGCCAGCGACTGGGGCATGGGAAGATGCTTTTAATCCAGTAATCAGGGAAGCTCTTTAGAGGAGGTGGCAACAGTGTTGAGCCGTGGAGGACCGAGAAGAGCCAGGCTTCCACACACAAAGCTTTATCTGTTGGAGCCGAAAAGACCTGCGAGTTCCTACCTGAGGCTGAATCTAACCAACAGCATCATCTGACGGCAGAGGGGACCACTGTGCTTATCTGAGCTGGCCAGCTGGACCCCTGGTCACCCCTGGTTGCCTGGGCTGGAGAGATTTGGCCCAGAATGGAAACCGATCATCGAGCCGATTCTTAATTCTCACATTAGATTTTTATCCGGAAACGCCGAGGAACGCGGCTTGCCTTCTCCCTCGGTTTAGGATCTAGGTCGCCGAGGGCACGGTGCCCGATTGACAGGCGCTTCGACAGTCCCTTATCAGCTCTTCCTGGATGTCTCGCTTGATTTTTTTTTTTTTTTTTTCCACTTTGGCCAATTCTCGGCAACTCAGTTTTAAAGGTCATTATGTGAGCGGCAAAGACGCATCAAGGGATGAGGTCATTTTTCATCCTGGGAAACCCTTGACTCTCGCGTGCCATCATGTCCGAGCCCCGTAGATGCTGATTTGGGTTTTAAAAAGACAGTTCTATTTTAATGTGGTATTCTTTGTGGGGAAGAGAGTGCTTTCCCTTCGAAAAGTCAGCTTTGCCTTCTCATCAAAGGAAGCTTTTGTGTCGTGGCTCTTTTCACTCCTATCTGGGACAGCAGCTGCACACACGCGAGTCCTGCTCAGCCGAAGAGAGCCGCGGACTTTATTGTAATCACCTTGTTGAAATATTTGGGACCGTGTAGCAAGAGACTGGTCCTGTGCCGCCCTAATGTATGACAAAGGCCTGAATAAATCCCCCGACGTGGATTTCCGGTAAAACCCTTCCTCGTGAAACTTTGCTGCATTGCAAAATGAAAAGAAAGGGAGGAGGAGAGAGGAAGGGGGGAAGAGCCCACAAGATGTATATAAATCTCCGAGGATGGTGTTTTTATTCATCACATTTACTGGTAAGACAGGGATTTTATTTGGATGGAAAAAGGATGAATCATAGCAGTTTTAGGAGTGAATATGGAGCTTGCTTGAAGCGTTTTCTGTCCGATCTTTCTGATCATCTGAGTACAGAAGCAGAAGATGCAGAGAACACTTTCTATCAACCACAGAACCTTCTGAGTGGGGACAGACATGAGGGGACAGAGGGAAATCTTTTCGTGCCTTTTACTGGCGACAGTCATTGGCCTGTGAGAAGTCAGGGACACGGCACAGTTGCATCGAAGCCTATTTTATTATCCAGATTATACTACGTGAGCTGGGGAGTGGGAAGGGCAAGAGAAAGAGAGAGGAGGGAGAAGGGAAAGGAGAGAGGGAGCGGGTGAAGAAAGAGCCCGAGGAAGAGGAGAAAGAAAAGCTTGCTAATCACATAGATGGTTTCAACCTCCATCCCACTCACAGCCTGAAAAAGCAGGGGGCAGAAAGTCAGATTCCACTGTTCGTTCTTTTGCTTCTCCTTCGACAAGCTCTTCCCCATGGTGACTGCCAAGTTGATCCCTTCAGCGCGACTCAGCCCACGACATAGCGGTCATTCAAGGAGAGAAATAAACTGAGCTAGACATACAGAGCAACCATCTGCTTCCTCCCCACTTGGGTGACTTCAGAGAAACTGTCAGGGATGTTTTGACTCTTTGTGATTATCACTTTACGTTAATGACTTTGGAATCTAATTGCTTCTGAGGATCCTTCTGTGCTGGGGTCCTTCGAAGGGAGCAGATAGGGGGTGAGGATTTGGAAGGGTCAAGGTTTATTTATTGTTATTCATCAAATATTTATTTGAGAACCTTCTCTGTGCTGAGTACTGTGCTGAGCCGGGAGGATATTAGATAAGAAGGAACGTGCGAGTTTCTCACTGGTCTTTTCATGCAATCTCTGAGTTTTAAAGCTGAAAAGACCCTTGGAGGGTATCATCTATCAAGAATAATGGTGAGCAAACTTTCATACACAAGGAATGCTTCAGGGAAAATAAACATGGTTACTGGCCACTTTCTTTTAGATCAAAGTGAAAATGGTTTTCTTGAGCTCCTTGGGGGAAGAGAGGCATTCTCAAAACTGAGCTTACTCACTTGAGTGAATAGAGGGCCATCAATAAAAGAGTTGGCATTGCTTTTTGGACGCGACAATGCAAATATTTGGGTCTATCTGAGAAGCAGACGCCATGGAGTTGGTTTTCAAATTGTTCTATCTGAAATGGAATCATGGACTGTGTCCCCACATTGAGGCAGGTCACACATGGCCCACAGGCTGTGCCTACTCATCCAGGAGGCTGTGATTGATTCTATTTGCTATCCTCCACAGCACATTGAGCAAAAACTGGGTCCTTCTCCGGGGCTACGTATCTGTGTGATTTAGAACTCTGTTGATTGCCGGAGACCAAAAGAAAAACTTACGCAAAAAAAAAAAAAGTGGAGATGTAAAATTTCACATGAATTCAAAAGCCCAGGTGTTTGTACCTGGCATGGCAGAATTCGGATGTTCAAATCGTTTCATCAGTATTCAGCCTTTCTCTTCCCTCAACTCCGCTGTCCTCTCTGGTGGCTTTCCTCCACTTTCTCTGTGTGCCCACCACCCACCAAACAGCCAGGCTCGCATCCTCCCAGATCCAAGTCCAGGAGAAAAGACTCGCTTCTCTCTAGGTCATGCCGGCCCCAGGTCTGGAACTAGAGCTGTTGGGATCTGCCTAGGCTGGAATCGGTGGTCTTAGTGGCCGTGACAGATCTATTGGTCAGAAACAAGGGGCCACATCCACATAAACCAGGTGGACAGAGCATGAGGGAGAGCGATTCCCCAAGAAAAATTGGACTGCTGTTACTGGATGAAGGGGGGTGATCCCAGAAAAGTAACGAAAGGCTCTCTACCATCCTTTCTATCAATCTGGCTGTCTGCCCATCTATCCATCTGTCCGTCCACCTATCCATCTGTCCATCCAACTATCCATTTGTCTGCCCATCTATCCATCTGTCCGTCCACCTATCCATCTGTCCATCCAACTATCCATCTGTCTGCCCATCTATCAGTCCATCCATCCATCTATCTGTCCACCCACCCACTCACCCACCCACCCCCCTAGATATCTATCCATCTACTCACTCACCTAGGCACTCAGATAACTAGCTAGCTAGTGACTGCTCTTCCCTTTATTGTAAAAATCTATTAAGTTTTCAGAGTATGGCATATCTCAGGAGTACCAAAACTATTTTTTTTAAATGAATGAATAAATGAATTTTATCTTATTCTCATTTTATACGTAATGCAAAGGTGGACACGACAGTTAATGCAGAGCTGGGACCCGTACCCATCCCTCTAACTATGTTTTTCTCAGGACGAAGTTGCCTGATCTGCTGAGGGTGGGGTGTAGGAGAGGTGTGACAAGGCAGACGAATGTGAATTATTGCCTAAACATGATGGTATCATGCAAGGGTATACTTATCTGTGGTTTTATTAACCAGCATCCATATCCATCTTTTCAAAAGAAAAGTTTACCCTTATTACAATGCCACATCACAGCAAAATATATATATACATATATGTATTTATATTTATATTTATATTTATATATAACAATTTTAATGCCAAAAGCTAGGTTCATTCTGTTTTTGTGCTTAGCTCAAATCTGTGAAGCTATTACCCAAACTATTGAAATCAGCTTCAAAATATATGTATATTAATAAGGCTTTAGAGATCACGGTGATATTGGTGGAAAGAATTATAATTCAGGCCAACTGGAACACTTTTCATGAGAAATGCTGTGGTACGGACCCAGCAAAGCTTACAGCTGTCGGGTTGGAAGGTGTATATACATATATATGTATATATATGTATATATATGCTTTTTTGCACATATATAAATTCTATTTTGCCATGTCGAGGTGCCTCAGAAGCCCAAGCCTATCTGACACATGTTGGATTACAGCTGTGTTATCACGGCGTTTGGTGCCCGAAGGCTCCAAAATATAAGTTCGGAATGGAATTTACGATTGACTACCAACTTCTTTAAGTCGGTTAAAGGCAAGAGAAAAAAAATGACCGGGAATTTGGACTCGAGTTCATTCATCTGCTTGTCTAATATTAACTGAGCACCTACTGTGTGCCAGGCACTTTTCAAGGACACGACAGTGAATGAACAAAATATATCCTTTCCCTTGTGGAGTCTCGGGCGTTCAGTGCCAGGTTCTGTCCTGAAGGACTGATGTGCACTTCAATGTGTCACCTGCCCGCTGTGGGCGTTTGTATCCCTGTCTGTAATTTGAGGGGAGAATGAACTCAACACCAGGCAAAAAGAGAGGAAGCGTTTAAAGAACTGAGCTTGGAAGAAGGAAAACTCAGGGAGGACAGGGTGTCTAGTCCAAGTACTGGAAAGGCGTTTTGTTAAGAGGACGATCGATGTGCACGGCTCCCAAGGATAAAATAAGGACCGTGGGGTATAGAGCCCGACCACAGTGCAAGGAGCTCAGGAGGCAGTGAGCTCTGCTACAGAGAGTATGCAAGAAGAAGCTGGACATGAACTTGACAGAGATGCTGGAGAAGGGCTCAGGTATCAGCCTTCTAAATACCCCTCCAAACACAGGCGTACAGTGTCATTAACACCACACTCAGCACCTTCGCATCACCCCATTTGGACCATGCGATCTCCGAGTTTGCTGCCGTAGCAGAAGAGACGGGAGGAGGCAGCCTCGTAACTACCTCGGCCAGGAAGCGACACAGGTCATTTCGGCTTACAGCCTATTAGCCATAATGAGTCACATGGCCTCAAACTAATATTGAGGAGGGCAAAGAGCTACACGAGAGGACATGAATATACGGTGAGCACCATCTCTGCCAGGTAAGATTTTGTAAAACTGGAGAGAATTATAGTGATACCTATTTCAGAGAGTTATTTTTAGAATCAAATGAGCTAACATGGATTGGCTCATTTAATCGTGTGTCACCCGGTAACTGACATTCAAAGAGAAGAAACTTTCTTTCATCCTCTTCCTCTTTTATTTGACTTCAGAAAGCACCACGTTACCTGGCAGGACCAACTGAACAGGTGCTCTGAAGAGGCTCCCAGGAGGGGTCACAGATCAAAAGGGCTGAGCTTATGTGGACACACCCCCACACCTCGACTTAAGGTGGAAAACCCCCCATAAGAGCCATGTTGCTGACACTTTTCATAGCTCTAGGCTTGGGGCAGCCATAGGGTGCAAGATCAGGAGAGCAGATGTAGAAAAGCCAGGTAGGAAGCTGCCAAAGACAATTTCAACTGGGCTAACACCGAGAGAGAGGGAGGCAGCATGGCTCGGAGACCCGCCACCCACTGGCTTGCTGGTATACCCATGGGCAGAAAGGCTGTGCCCTCTTGGTGGAGCATCTCAGGCACGGGCTCCCCATCCGAATTTGAAATGAATTCAAATCTAGCCTCCTGTAATTGCTTATTTGATTCCTGAGCATGATATGCACTGAGGAAGGAAACTGACATTGTCATTCCTGTCCCAGTGAACCGAACTCTGACAAGTTCTCTCCGAGGTACTTTGTGGCCGCTGGGTCAGCCTGGTGACTTTCTAGAGAGTTGCAGAATAGATGAATAACATAGGCATTCGGAGGTATGCATGAACCCCCTTGTCCCTGGCTGACACAACAGATGTCCTTTTGGAAAGCACTCAGGGTGGCTTTCTGCTTTAGAAATATGAATTCTCTCACTTTCTATCCAGAGAACATTTATGTTCAAGGTAATGTTTCTAAAAACATTTCAGAACTATTTACGAGCCTGGAGACATCCCCAGCCAATCATAAAAGGTCTCAAGGTCCAGAACACAGGAAAATGTGCCTTAGGTCACAGCTATCCAATGCCCTCCTCAGCCGAGCCTTTAGAGGATCACCACATCCTCAATGATGCCAGCAAAGTCGTGAGAGACAAGGGTCCATTCAAGCTAAGGAGATGCCAATCAAGAGAATGGGATGGGGCTTGACCAGGTTCTCAGGACGTGGTCGAAGGGTCGGCGAGAGCCTCGAGCCTTATTGATGAAAGAACAAAATCCACAGGAGCTTAAGTGGAGGGCCCAAATGTCAATATCCATGGAAACGGAGCCTCCCCTGTACCCTGGAGAGAAGTGTTTTAGATGGTAAACTCATGGAATGGAGACGGGGGGAAATGTGAGTATTAAACCCCAGAGTGGAGGTTCCCAACAGGGGTCATTCTGCCCTCCCCGCTCAGAGGACCTCTGGCAACACACAGATATTTTGGGGTGTCACACGTGGAGGGCTGCTACTGGCCTCTAGTGAGTAGAAGCCCTGTAGTGCCCGCAGGGCTGCCTATGAGACAGAGCGGTCTGGTCCCCAGTGCCGACGGAGCTGGCAAACCAAATCGCAGGGTCAGGGGTTGGGCACAGGATGGTGTCCGCTCCGAGAGGTAAAGTCCCCTGCTTTAGGAAAGACGGTTTCTGCTAGCCGGAGCGGCGGTGGGGGGGACTTCCTATTGAATCGAGAAAGGTGAAATCCTTGCTCTTATCGGAACAGGTGTTCCCAAAGCTGCTGGAGCTTATTGCTGTGAGGGGAGGGGACAAAGATTTAAGACCCAGGCCAGACAGAGTCCCTGTGTCTCTGCTCTCAAGATTGGCATTCAGCATCAGTTCTTGCTTGGGGAGGAGAGAGAGCTCTTTTGCTAATAAATAAAAACATATGAGTTAGATGGATGCTAACTGAGTAAAATTCTCGGTGTATAAAAGCACGTAGGCCGCCATGTGAATGAATACACGTGTAAAAAGGCAGCTCCGAGTGTACTGGGTGCTAGCTCAAGGCTGGGAAGCACCATTAGCAGAAATCTCAACTAGAGAATCTTGCATTTTACATCCAAGTGTTCGAGTTTAATAAGCATTTAAATGTGTTCATCCACCCGTTCATCCCTCTCACCAATATTCCCCTGGGGCCCTCAGCACTCTGCTAGGCTCTGGAGGTGATCCAGAATAATAAGATTGAATTACTTTCTAGAAATGGCTAAATCCTCACAGGGGAGAAAAAAAATGTTTAAACTATTAGCGACAATATGATTTCTGCATTCAGCTAATATTATCGAACACCTGCTATGGGCCAGGAATTCTTCTAGGCATGGGAGATACGGCAGCAAACAAAACATAAAAATTCTTCCTCTCACGGAAGTTATGTTTTAGTCAGGGGAGGGGGTACAGTAAAAAAATAAGCAAATAAATGTGCAATTTATACCAGCTAGTGATAAGTGCTTTTAATAATAGAGCAGGGTATAAAGGGATGGAGAGGGGCTGCTGGATGGAGATGACATTTGGGCACAGAACTGAATCAAGTGAGGTCAATTCTGTCAGGTTCAGGGGAAGTGCATTCCAGGGAGAGGGGGATGGGTGAGCAAAAGCCCCAGGGAGGAGGGTACCTGGAATGTTTAAGATGCAGTGGTGAGATCAGTGTATCTGGGGCAGTGGGGAGAGGGACATGGCCAGGTTATACAACACAACCTACGTCCCTGACAGCCTTTGGCAGGAAGCAAACATCAACAACAAAGGAAAAGTTAACTCTGAAAACCAAAACCAAAACCAAAACAAACCCACTGCCACAGTAATAAAATTGGGCCAGCAAGACCTACGGCCCACGTGGAAGATGCTTGGTCCACAGCTCGCTCAGCAAGGTGATTGCAGGGTTGCTGATAATTGGAAAAGTTTGGGCTGCCCTGTTATTTCTGATGATCAGAAGGCATCAGGGAACAGGTTGTGGGGCTGCTCCACTAGTCACCTCTAGGGACACCTCTCTCTTGTTCCGACTGCCCAGCACATTCCTATGCATAGGCAATTTCCCTGCTGTCGGTTCTCAACTTTTACTAAGGAAGCCAAATACCACCTTTCCCAGCCTCCCTTGCAGCTAGAGGAAAAGCATGTGACTTAGGTTCCACCAATCAGGTTGCTTGTTCCAGACTTGGCCTTGGAAGCTGGTACTGCCCATAATGGCAGCATTCTCAACCAGCTTCCATGGGCAACAGGGGCTGACGGTTTGGTAAAGCGTCTGGGGGCTGGCATTGCAAGGTCCGTGGGGCCCTCCGTGGGGACAGTGATTCTTCTGCTATGCCAGTTCTGCGGTGTGAGTTCAGGGACTGTCCTTGGTGCAGCCTCAAAGCCTATTTACTGCCCTGTATTATTTTCTTATTGCTGTTGTTACAGAAGAGCACATACTTGGTAGTTTGAAACAACAGAAATTTACTCTCTCACAGTTCTGGAGGCTGGAAGTTCAACATCGAGGGATCTGCAGGGCTTTATTCCCTCTGGAGACTCTAGGGAAGAATGCGGTCTTTGCTTCTTCCAGCTTCTGGTGGCATTCCTTGGCTTGTGGCCACATCACTCCAGTCCTTGCCTCTGTGGTCACATTATCTTCTCTGTGTCTTCTCTTCTGAGCGTGTCAAATCTCTTTCTACTTCATTGACACGTGCCACTGGATTTAGAGACCACCAGGATAATCCAGAACAATCTCGTCATCTCGAGGTCTTTAATTTAATTACATCTACAGAGAGCCTTTTCCCAAGTAAGGTCACCTTCCTGGTTTTAGAGATTAGAATACGGACATATCTTTTTGTGGGCCACAATTCAACCCACTACACCCCCGCCTGGAGCTAACTAATAACTATGAACACATTGCTCTTCAGCTCTACCAGCCTGAATTGGTTTCTGTTGTTTGCAAACCAGAAACACGACGTTGACATTGCCCCCCCATTCTGCATCCCCAGACAGGACAAGGTGTCTGGAATGCAGCCTTCCTTTGGGTCCCAAGCCTGACACTTTGGTCTCATCAGCAGAGATGGGCTACTCCCCGCTTTCCTGTCTGCTTGCCTCGCCTCCTGCCTCCCTGTAGAGGAATGAAACGCCGACGTCAGCAGCTTTGTGGTTGAGACATTTTCTTGTAGACTAAAACGTGTTTTCCGGACCCACAAGGCTGAGATGTAGACCCCGCCACAGAGAGGCCGCTGAGGTGAACAGCCTCGCCACATCGACTAGTCATGGCTTTGTTAAAGAATGGACGCCACAGAAACTTAGGGAACAAGCACAAGCCCCGAGGACGCCCCTGGGGGTGGTGGTGTCCCCGCACCTCTCTGGATGCTGTTGGTCTGACTTCTCAGCGGGCACCGACGTTCGGCAGCTTGTGGACTCTCTCCAAGAGAAGATGTCCCATTCATAACTGGGGCCCATTTTAAGGAAGACAACAACTCGACAAACGTGAGAAGCAATCGGGCATGGGGCCAGGAGCCAGAAGGGTCTGGGTGGAAATCGGAAACCGGGTGCCCCTGCTTACTAGCTGTGTGACCCTAAGAACACTGTTTACCTTCCTGAGCCTTGAGTGTACTCCTCCCTGTGGATATTAATGCCTGCCTTGTACTTCTGTTTGTTTTTGTTTTTGCAAGGATTAAATAGAGTCGGTGAAGTTCTTAGCTTAGTGTTGGCCCATGTGACAATGTGGAAAGAGCTTTAATTCTTTTGCCTCTAGTGTCTTCCCTCTCGTCTAAGAGCATCATCTTGAATTCAGGTATCAGTGGGTGCAACGTCTCTTCTCCAACTGTGTGTGCTGCACGCCGCAGCGTCTGCCCCATGGCTGGGGTCCTGTGAATTTTTGGTGAATGAAGTTGTAGTGTTTCGATGAGTGTATAATCCGTGTTCAACAGACCTCAAGGTGACAAAACTAGACGGATCATCCTGGACACGCACCCCGGAGCCTTATTTCTCTGACTCTGTTCTGCCTGCAGTGGCGATAACCCCAACTCCCATGTAAAGCTCACCAATATCAGCAGCCTCGCCATTTTGGGGGGCCTCGGGGGGGATGCGTAGCTTATTCTCACAAGCCCAGCAGCTTGGCCATCGTGTGAAGCCTGCCTTTTTATTTCCGCTCTGCACTTCCCCCTGGGGTGAGCGAGTGAAGACATCGTCAGTGCCAAGGGGTATGAGATTGCGTTGGAACCACCACGCAACTCCAAAAGTCCCTGTTGAAGCAAATATCGCTGTGACCACCCATCACCACTGGTGCACGCGGTGTCCTCGGAAATGTCACCAAAATAACGGTTTGGGTTTTGACCCTCCTCTTTTACTGTAGCTTGTGCTTTTTGGCATTCATGTGTGAGTCCCAGGGGGTCAGGAGGTTCTGATCTGAATTGCAAGGCCCGTGCTGGGTTCTACCTTGCTTCTGCTTCCGGTTCTAGAACTTGGAAGGTAAGGGTCAAGGCTTTGGGGTGTGCGTGTGTGTATGTGTGTCACAGGACAGGGGTTTAAATACGGGCTCCGTCATATACTAGCTCTGTGACTCTGGCTAAGTCACCAAATCGTTTTAAGTCCGAGTTTTATTATTTGCAAAATGGGGGAAATAATTATATCTTCCTCATAGGGCAATTTAATAAAATTAAATAAATGATTGAATAAAATAAATTAAATAAAAGAATGATTGCCAAGGGCATCATCACCTGACATACATTAAGTACTAAATAAATGCTAACTATCAATTTTTAATTCCTTAGGCAAATTATTACCCTAATAGCTCGACCGTCCCACATGCAAATAATGCCTTTTGGTTGATTTGCCACAACCGGTAAAAATTTGGGGATGGAAGGAGAGTGGGGTGGCGGCAGGCAGGATGGGGAGAGAGCGTCTCTAACATCTCAGAGGAATAAAACGATAATAGTCAGAAACATGATCATACTATAAAAATCAGCTACAGAACCAGCTACATGGATTACGAAGCTTAGAGCAGGAGGGCGAACACAGTGTCGTTGTTGAAAGCCTGGGCCCTGGAACTTGCCTGCTGGGCGTTAACTCCAGGTCTGTCACTCATCAACAGATGCCTTTGGGCAAGTTCCGTCACCCCTGTGCCTCAGTCCTTTCGCCTGTAAATGGGGTGCTGGCGCCTCTTTCATAGGATTGCCCTTGAGAATTAGGTAAGTTATTTCATGACAGACACTGAACAGGCTCAGAGTAATTAATTGATAAGTCTCAACTGTTAACTACAACTAATTAATCAGGTGGCAAAAACGTTTCGAGAAAGAAATCCGTAGGTGCCGCTCTGTGGATAGCGCCCTCCCTACGATGTCCAGATGATCTATGTCCCTTCAAATGCTTCTGTCAACTACAAGCCCAGGTACGCAGCGACTCTGGGAGGAATAGCCTAAAACTACTGCTCTTTGCACGAACCCACGCACAAAGAGCCTCCGCGTCGAGCTGGGTTTTTGTCGTTGCTGTTGTTCTTGGAATACGCACGTGTTAGTTGCCAAGAATCTTCTCTTCTGAAGGCTCATGGAAGCAAAGATTCTGTAGCCTGCCCATGGAATCTTGGCATGCCCACTACCCAGCCCTGGGAAGTTCAAGGATATGATGACGCCTGTCTCGGCATTTCACCGAGCGGTCTAGGAGATGAAGGTGTTTTCCAGGGGCTGCTGGGTTGCAAGCCAGAGAAAGTGACTAAGACCAGTCTAACCGGAAGTACCTCCTACAACACAGCTAGGCTCAAAGGGTCTAGGGCCTGGACAGGTCAGGGTCCAAGGTCGCTCTGTTCTCTCTTCTTCTCGTTCTGGAGTTGAATTCTCCCTCCTCTCTGCTGCTCTCAGCTAATCTGCTTTTGTTTCATTTCGTTTTTTGTTTTTTCTTCCTCTGGAGAGAAGCCTTTTCCTACTCTGTTGCAAACACGGCCATCCTATTTCTCTCCGTGCTGTTTCAGTTTAAGTGCCCACAATGAATCCGTGAGAACAGCTAAGTTCAACTCTAAATTCCCAAGAGAGAATCTAATTTCTCCATTCTGTGCCCTCCTAGTCCAATCATATATGCTCCAGGTGGGGTCAAAGTCACATAGCACAAACATGGCTGCAGGAGTTGACCCCTGTGGAGTGGTGTGGATGTCAGATGATAGGGTGTGGGCTGGATACAGGTGCTGAAAGGTGTCTGCCCCTGGACAAAGCAGGCAAAGCAGTGATCGGCAATGCCTTAGGCAATGGACAGACCAGTGGATGAAGACCCATGCCAGCACCTTCTGGGGCATTAAGCTTGCCATTGGCTAGTTCAGGTCAGTACCCCGCCTTCTGCTTCCTGGTATCTAAGACTCAGGAAAAGACAAGGCAGCTTTGCAAACTCACTCTGCCCCACACCACCCTCTCTAAACTCCATAGGGCCAGCCTCCTTCTGGGCACCAGAAGCTTCACCCACACCCTTCCTTTTGCCTCAAG
>JAQQSQ010000706.1:0-13946 GCA_028627145.1 Eidolon dupreanum
TATTTGCTATGTGGTGCTCCTGAATTTTAGGTGCTAGGTCTATTACTTGGAAATAGGCTTGCCCTAATAAAACTGACATTTCTAAAGGGCTGTTTTTGTAGAATCATGCTCTTGCTTTTTAGAATCCTAATTCAACACAGTTGACAGAGCCTCAGTTCTTTGCAGAGAACAAAATACCAGGAACAAAGGGAAAAATAAAAATAAAAAGAGAGAAGAAATGAGAGCAGGGATAAACTCTTAAAGCTGTTTTATTCCTCATAATTCAAAAAGTTATAAAAGTTCTCTTATATTGAACTACATTTCTCCATTTTCATATTACTTTTGGTCTTCCCTTTGTGACAGGAAAAGTCAGACAGACTTTTAAATTATTTTTGAATAAGTTCTCTTTAACAAAAACTTGATAACTTTTTTCATCTACAGATTTTACCACAAATAATGAATTGGTTATATGTTATATACACTCAGTTTTCATGGAAATAGAGAAAACCCACAAGGTTTTTAAATTAACATTTCCAGTCTAAGAGGATAACATGAAATAATAATGACTAATCTGAAAGGAGAATGAGATATCTTATTTAACTCTTATGAAATTTACACTAGCCCAAGTATTCTATTCCTTTCAATTATGTCATTTCAATATTTCCTGTGGAAGGCAGCATTTCAGCTGAGCTGAAAAGAGATGCTTCATTTTCATGAAATACTTTATTTTTGTAAAAGGTGGCCTGTATGTCACAGTAGCTCAAGCTTTTAGGCATCTTATATATTATACTTCAAGTATCCCAGCCAAATGTGTTCTTAAAATAATCGCACATATTAATTTTTGACAACATCTCTACCAGCTCTATCTCTTTGTTTCAGAAAAGATAAATTCACTTTTTCTAATTAATTATAGATACCACAGACTAACTTTTGCTTTCATTGTTATATAAGAAATATGAATGAACTATTTAGGAAAAAAATAAATCATGAGTAAACTCTGACATACCAGGCTTTATAAATAAATATTTCAAAAACTAGTGTACATACTGTTAATAAGTGACAAAAATAAGGCTTTGTTTCAAATACAGTTAGAAAGCACTGGGTTAAGCACATAGTTTCTTTGGTTCCAGATTTATCATTACCTTTAAACCTTTAAGTCATGAACATGTTCAGTGAGTTTTCAGTAAGAAATACATTACAGAGTATACCCTAACCTTATTTGACCATAGGTTTTCCATACTTCTTACAATATCTTGCCATAACAGAGTTTCAAGGGACAAAATTTTAAAAAGCTGTATGAATAAAACTACTAATAGCAGACTTTAAAAATTTTAATACCTGTAGATGTTATCCTTCCCTTTCTTTCCTCTCAAATGCAAGTAAGTCTTTTAGAAATAGTGAATAATTTGAAATATACTAATTATATCTGAGCACAAAGAAATGATATTTTAAAGTGGTAATTGGAGCCTTCTTTGCTGGTTATTTTGTTTGCTTATTTTATCAGTGATATATTGAACTGATAGTAATATTCAACTGCAAACTATTTATTAGCTTATAAATTGTATTGTAAATATATATATATATATATTATGTTTAAATATACATTATTTCATTAAACTTATATATTTTTTTCTGGTGAATTTATAAATTACTACTTATGTTTTGGGGTATCAATATTCAGGTAAAAAAGTTCCTCCAAACTGAGTTTTTAAAAATGCTGTTGATGTTTTGTTTTGTTTGTTTATTTATTGGTTTGTGTTATTTAGAGAGGCACAAGGATTTCTTTTATTACCATTATTTTTCCAAATAATTAAAAAAAAACAAAAATTATGTGACTAATCGTCTCAGCTCTAGTACTGGTATTATTTTGGTTCTTATGAGAACACTCACTGAGTCCTGATCTCCAGATATTAAAAATATCCTCATGGTGTCAAATATTATAGAGGTTACGAAAATATTTATTGCTCTATTTTTGTTTCTAAATCAATACAAACTGGTGTTAGAAAAATTGGAAGATTTTTGAGATTACGGGAAATCTTCCTCATGTGAATTTAGTAGTTGATATTCCATCATATTCAACTTCGTGAAATTTCAGGATAAAAAGAACTAAATGATTTTATGTACATTTTGGGTTTTGTTGTTGTTTTATTTCATTTTGTTTTGTTTTGTTTTTATTTGTATAAATAATTGACCCTATTCAGTGGTCTTGGGACTAGCTCAAATGTTTTCCTCTGTTTTGTGGTTACATATCATATTGACCCAACCAGGAAAGCAGAAGCCAGCATAAGTACTTACTACTGAGGAAATTTAATGCAAGGAGTTGATTATACAGACGATGTAAAAGCTAATAAAACAACAAAGGCTGGTAAGGCAAAATCAGAGATTAACAGAAGAGAAATCCACTCTCACTACCTGAGAGGAATGACAAAGAAATAAAGTTTTATAATCAGTGCCCAGGAGGCCAGATTTCCTTGCAGTGTCTGGCTATACGGAGTGTGGATTTATGACCAAAAAACATATTATACATCAATACTAAATACTAAAAGTTTATGTGTAATAGCTATAAAACAATAACAGTCTGTCAAATTAAATTAGTGGAATTCCTTCTAGTCCACTAAGAGGTCAGTATTTAAAATATGCACATGCATTTTTACTCACATAACTAAATTTAAATACATTTACTTTTTTTAGCCACTCAATTTAGCTTACTTATCTGTGGTTATTATATACTAACAGCATTAATTTTGGAAGTAAAATCCCTCAAATTTTCTTTTTTATTTTACTTTCCACTTATAGGCCTAAACTAACAGAAACACCTAATACTAGGGTGACTTATAAGAACACTAAATATAAGATAATTGTTATGAATGCAAATATTGCAATACCAAATTTAGTGTGTATTAAAAGTCATCTGATTTTAATATGACCTTTTTATTCTTATGCAATTCAACTCTCTGGATATGGTTTCACTGGTTTTTGTTGAATGCATTACTACATTCATGTTTGTAAAGGGTTATTACAGGTTGCCTAACACAGAAGGCTGGACTAGAAGGTTAATGATAGATTTGCTTGGCAAAATGTCATGCAAATGGATGCCATCAGACTGACCATGGTCCAATGGTAATTCGTTTATAAACATTGCAGTACTCTAATCAATTCTAATCTAAAAATATCTGAAAATAACATTTGTTCTTAAAACTTGTGAACATTGTTGTTGACTGGAAAAATTGGTATAAAATGAACAAAAAATTTGGTTAGCAAATGCTGTAATCACTGGAGTAGGAAGGATCAAAGGAAAAAAAAATATTTATATATATTTCCCTGTATTGTGCTTGTCACTTATTTTAAAACAGTCTCATGCATGGAACAAAGAAATAACAAATTTTCATGAATTTCTTATCTTGAAGATGCAGTTAGTTCTTCTAGTAGATGCTGACTCTTAACAAGATATTTGTATTTTTTTATGAAGAAGAGATAGATTTGATAATAATTTCATAAACTTATCTGAATGGTAGAGGAAGCTAAGGAGAACCCACCAAAGATAGATATTGTAATTAAACCGATAGATATTTGTTTGCAGTAGACTGCTTTGCCCTTACAAGAGGTTATGATAACCCCTTTCAATTGCCTCAGACATGAAGGGCAGATAGTTGGATTCACGGTAACTTGCCAACCAAAATGACTCCAGTGTCTATGGTTACAAACCAATCTCTCTCTTTGTTAGTATTTCCTCAGGCTAGACATATGTTTTTTTTTTTTTTTTTTTTTTTTTTTTTTTTTTTTTAGCTGGATTGGGAGAACACACTCTTGCTGATATTACCCAGAGAGAGCTAATATCTTTTTGTATGAAGTGTGAGAGGTTTTGTTCACCAGAAATTTCTACATGAAAACAAAGAACATCACTGCCTGGGGAATTCACATGGCAAGTCCTCTGAAGCAACTGCCCAGCAGCTGTTGTAGAGAACTTAGGATCGGTGGCAGGTAGCCCATGGAGTGGCAGCCACAAGTGTGACGACATTGTGAGATTTCTCATGGTGGCCTTAGTGTGAAACTTTGGGGAGAAGACACAGTGTTTAGGAAGAATTTCTGTAAAAAATTATTTGTGATTTGTAAAATGAAATTCTTGCTCCTGGACTCTTAAGGATGCCTTATAGTAATGATTAGCAGTATTACTTTTTTGTTTATTTGTGACTCCATATTGAAGCAAAGCCCTGTGACTGCTCTACTCAGAATGAATAAGATTGCATTTCAAAAGATAACTGACAATAGCGAGCAAAAGATACTACTCCTTGTTCTAAGCCTGCCATAGGATAAAAATGTTATGAAATAGTTTCTTAAGTAGAAAATAATTTTAGAATATTATTTGTGCATTATGGACAAAAATCTTTATGTATTCTTGAGTCTTATTCCTAGATAAGACTACACTACATTATGGAGTATGTAGTGTTTAGATTCTTGTATGCAACTGGAATCATTTCTATGTTATTCAGAATGGAAAGTAGTGTAGTAAAATAATGCTGAGTATATCACGTATAGCCAAATGAGCTGGAGAGCCAGACATGGAGACCATCCAGTTGGGAACAATGACCAAAAATGTCCTGCAGAACTGACAGACTCAGGATAACCTGCTGCTAAACCTTAGAATGCTACACGCTCTAGCACCTGTCCCCAGCAGAGTTTATTCTGGTTCTGTAGGAAATCCAGCCTGCCGCAGTGACCACTTGTGCCAGTGAGAGGGTTTTTTTAAATTTTGTTTTTCAAGTTTTTAAAAAAATCACTGAGTACTGTTTTAAAATCTAGACAGGTTAGTAAAGCCTAGGACCTTTGCAGACACCCTAGGTACAAGAAAGCCTGGTAAAGCAAACATCTGCCATTTTTTAATGTCTACAATGTATTAATTATAATAAGGCAGCCAATTTGTAAAACCAGAGGAGATTTAGAAAATTCTTAAAGTGAACAACTATTAAAAATAAAATTGACTTTGAATTCATAACAGAAAAATAAAATTTATTTTTCTAAGGTGAAATCATCTGTACTGAATTGAAACAAATGAAGAAATTATTTGAAATTGATATAGACATGTATACACACAAATATATTTGTATATATGTGGTGAAATTAAATGAACTACAACATTTTTGTGAGGTTGATAATAAATGTTAAAAAAATCATTAAAAAAGATTTCAGCATGAAAGTAAACATTCTTAGATATATTTGAAATTGTGGACTATACATATCAACCTAAGTTCCTAAAAAATTATTGATTTTTTTCTTAGATAAATTCTTCCATATTTATCATCATTTTCAAAATATCATTTATAAATCTGTAATTCAATTAGAGAATCAAATGAAATATTCCAAACATTAAGCTTTGAAACTTTTAGTAAATCCAATCATTGCAAACAAATATTGTGAATAGTAAGAAACTGAAAATTTCCTCTTTAAAACAGCACAAGAAGATCTGAATAAATTACACAATGTGAACACAAATTGTGTAAAGAATTTATTTGAAATCCTATAATTGGCTTTGTAATGAATCTTCTTGTGAGACATTTTTTTGAAAAAGCTCTTATTTTTAATAGGGCAAATTTATATTCTTCAATATATAGGAATAAAATTGAGAAAGCTTATAAACTTGTAGCATCTAAGTTAGGCAATACTATCATATTTGTTGAAGAAACATCCTCTGAACAAAGAAAAAGATAGCACCCATGAAAAATATTTAGATAATATTTATATTCATTTCAAGTGGAAAAAAATTGAAAATATCCTCCATTTAGTAGAAATTGCCTTGCTCTTGCAGGGCCTGTAGAGTGAACATTTTCTTGGTTAAAAGTAGGATGATAAATCGAGAAAGTTATTAAAGTTTCAAATTTATTAGCTATAATGCAATTTTAAAAAAATATCTCTGGCTACTTGACTAAAACAGTAAATAACACATATTAAAAAGAACAACAACCTCTAATAATAATACCAATAATATATTATGAAAAAATACATTAAGAAATATATTAAAGTACAGAATAGATATCTTAAGTAGGTACCAAATGTGATTTTTAATGTTCAGAAACTCTCTATAAAAAAGTTTTTAATGTATTAATGTAAATGTGCATATAGAGTTTGTGTGTGTATATTGTTTTTAGGTAAAATTTTATATTTAAAATTATTTTAACAGTATTATTCTATAGGTCAACATAATTTTTTTTAACTAAGAAAAGAGTATTTCAAAAATGATGTAATTTTAATTCTTTTGGGTGTCTCCTTATGCTCTTAAAAGTATTTTAATTTGAATGTTAAATTTCTCATTTGAACCACCCAGTATATATTCCCATTTCCTTTATAGAATTCCTCATGTGCAGTGTGGTTTTATCCTAGTGGAATATATAGAATTTCGATGATCCTTCACACAGGTCACATATAATCTTATGTTCTGGCTTAGAACTCCCTTAAGCTCCATTTATGAAGTCACTAACGATTATTAAGGTGAGAGGAGAGACAGCCTCTCTAGACAGAGTAGATGAGCCACTTCAGCTCATGGCCCGTAGTCTGGTCTGTATTCTCTGAATCTTTTAGCTATTTATGGACATACACATTCATCTTTCCTGAATCAATAGCCTAAATTTTACATGAGACTTGTAGCTTCGAATTCAGTTGATGTTGAAATCTGACATTCTAAAAGATATGGTGTTTATTTTTCAGTCCATCTAAAACTTACAGCTGCAGGAGAATGAACATTATAAGAACACACTCAAGATGCCCCTGTTTACAATTTAGAGGTTGAACACAGCTCCAAATTTACCTGTAATATTAGAGCAAATATCCAACCCCAGAGTATGTGAATTTCTCATCCTCCTTAAGGTCTTTATCCGGGTTCCCTAGCAAACAGATCCTAAAGCAAAGCTTGTGTGCTAAAGGTTTATTGGAGAGAGCAATTCCAAGAGGGGAGTGAGACAGAAAAATAAGGAGAGAAAATATGGTTAGAAGTGTCACTGTACCCACTGAAAATTTACAGAAAGCATAACCACTTGCTCTTACTGGGAGGAGTCCTAATAGAAGCTTCTGAACTACTGCATTTCTGAACAATAAAGGAGAAGAATTCATCCTCTGGGTCCATTTAGTCTCACATTGAGTGTTATTGCCCCTAAGTCTAGGTCAAATCCCCTGTCTTCTTCAGAGTCACTGGGAATCTAGAACAGCAGGCATATAAGCACACAGGCTCTTTGCCAGTCACTGTTATCTTTAAGGATATGTGACACATAGCTAGCTGTGTGGCAGTAGAAATAATAACCTGGTTGTACCATTGTAAGTATGATTCAGGCCTTTGTTAAGGTTGAACTGTCCAGAAAGCAAGGCAAAGTAGCAGATGTGTAGTGTATGTACCTGAGTTTTTGATTCACTTTTCATAGGTTTTAAAGGCAGTAGCAACTTAGTCTCTCAAAGTCTTGTCCTCATTGGACATTGCATTTCAGGTGATTACAGGTGATAATTTCATAAACAGTATTACCATTGCATCTCTCAACTGACAGAATTCTGATTCTTAAAATTAGATAACTTTCTTTTAAGCAAAGCAGGCTAGATAACACCCCAGCCTCCTTCCAATTCCCCACGCTGATGTTGCTTGCAATCACTCTGGTAAAGAAATAATAAAGTTGAGAAGTTTTTTTGAGAGCCCTGAAATAAACCCACTCATACAGAGTAAGCTGATCTTCAATAGGGTGCTAAGAATACACAATGGAGAAAGAATAAATATTTTCAACAAATGGTGTTGGGAAACCTGGATATCTGCATGCAAAAGAATGTAATGAACCATTATCGTATATCATACACAAAAATGAACTCAAAATGGATTATAAACTTAAACGTAAGGTTTGAAACTATAAAACCCCTTGAGGAAACATAAGGGGAAACATTCTTGACATTGATCTTGGCAATGTTTTCTTTGATTTGATACCAAAAGCATAGGCAATAAAAATGGAAATAGGCAAGTGGGACTATAGCAAACCAAAAAGCTTCTGCGCAATAAAAGAAACAACAGAATGAAAACGAAAGCTATTAAACAGGAGAAAATATCGGCAAACCTCTATTTTATAAGGGGTTAATATTCAAACTATACAATGAGCTTCTGCAACTAAATAGCAAAAAAAAAAACCCAAAAAACAAAAACAAATAAACAAACAAAAAACCCCAAATAACCTGATTTAAAAAAAATAGACAAAGACTTGAATAAACACTTCTCCAAAGAAGGCATATAAATGACTAACTGGTACATGAAAACATTCTAACCAACAGAGAAATGCAAATCAAAACCTCAGTGAGTTATCACCTCATACTTGTTGAGATGACTCAACAGAAAAACAAAAGATGACAAGTGTTGATGAAGATATGGAAAAATTGGAACATTTATGCACTGTTGGAGCAGTTATGAAAAAGAGTATGGAGGTTGATTTGTTTTGTTTTGTGAGAAGCAGCAGAAGGTATACTAAGAGACCGATTCTGTTTTTGCCAGCATTTATTTAGCAGAGTTTCACTGTGGGAATTATAATAATATTATAAAACAATAGCCTACAAGATAACCCTTAATAACTTTGGCCACAGTAGGAATAAAAGTCTCAAGGGTCTTGGAGAGTTTTTAGATTAGTGAAGCGCCACCTCACCCAAACCAAAATTCTCAAATAGTCCCCACAAACTCTCAGCATTGACAGGAAATATCCCCTTGCCATAGTTGCATCCTCTCCACTTGTTCTCATAGATAAGCCCCCAGTGGAGTCTCGCAGCAGTTGGGCTGCTGATTGCTTTTCAGTGACAACGGATGTAGAATGATGACATCTTGGCACAACTTATTTTATTCTTATATCAAGCTAACTCTTTTTTTTTTTTTTTTGGTCTTTGTCATAAACAAGTGGACTAAAACAAGTTCACTTACATCATAAACAAGTAGATTTGAAATTATATTAAACCAATACACAACAGAAGTTCTTTAAAACATTAAAAATAAAATGAAGCATATGCTCTAGAAATCCCATCTCTAGGTATTTACCCAAAAGAATTGGAATTAGCATCTTGAAGAGATAACTGCACTCCCATGTTCATTACAGCATTACTCACAATAACCAAGACATCACAATCGTAATGTCAATCGATGGATAAAGAAGATGTGGTACATATATACAATGGACTATTACTTAGAATTTAAAAAAAGAAGGAACTCTTGTCATTTGTGAGAGTATGGGTTAACCTAGAAGACATTAAGCTAAGTGAAATAAACCAATCATAGAAGAACAAACACTGCTTGTATTTTAGTATCTAAAATAGTCAAATTCATAGAAACAAAGAATAGAATGGTACTTGCCAGGGACAGGGGGAAAAGGAGAATTGTTGCTCAATGGGTTTAAATTTTCAGTTATGCCAGATGAATAGGATCTAGAGATCTGCTGGAGTATGATATAGTATCTATAGTTAATAATACTGCACTTTAAAATATGTTAAGAAGATAGATCTCATGTTCTTACCAAACACACACACACACACACACACACACACACACACACACACACACACACACACCCCTCAGAAAACACAAGGAAGTATTTAGAGGTGAAGGATATATTTAGTACCTTCATTGTCTTAATATCATGGATAATTTGTATATGTCCAAACTCATCAAGAGAAATACATTAAATGTGTTTAATTTGTCTGTATTAATTATATTACAACAAAGCTAAAAATATTTAATGATAAAATACATTTTAAAGTAAAATTACTATTTAAAAAGTCTAATTTTAAAGAGTCGGATAATGTTGAGGTGATTATCCATCTTAATTTTACCATGGGTAGATATTATTAACAATAATTTTAGGTGACTTACAACATAAAAATTTCAGAATTACAATTTGTTGCAAAGGCTTAATATAATTATTTAATTTTATTAAGTACACAGAATATGAATAAAATGTATGACTCAATAAAAAATAGCATTAAAGATATATATTTTATTGCCAAATTCAAATACTGTGAAGCTAATATTTTGAGTTTTGTTTATAATGAGCCATTGGATTTGAAAGTAAATGACAATCTTTCCTTATTAATCTTTCTTTTTATTGCAGTTTCTGTACTTGTATTTACTGCCTATTCATTTTCTTTGATGAGAAACGCAAACTACAGCAATGTGTCTAATGTGTTGACTAAAAATAACCCCCAACTATATTTTAGACAGCTCCAAAGGCTAGACTGTATTATATTTTGAAGGATCAAAACAAAGATCCTTTCTTCATGAAGAATACATGAAAAATTGCTCTAATTAGTTTATTTTAATTCATAGAGAGGAGTATAAGTTGTCTACACATTATAAATGGCCAATTTTTAGTGATTAGTTTTTATTTCTAGGCATTATACCCAACCACCTGGCTTGCCCCTGGTCAAATTTACTCTTTTCATCTTTTTCTTCAACTCAATCATATTAAAACATTGCTGTGATTTAAATATAAATGACACTGAGATCATAATGTGTCATAACATCTGCTTCTCCTCCTTATCTTTATGAGAACAACTATCCCTCCAGTCACTCAATATAGAATCTTAAATTCTTCCTAATTATTCCCCTCCCATATGCAAATGTTCATCATCTGCATCCAATTTAATTTGCTAAGTAGCTATTACCTTTGGCATCTCTTCATTTGTACCTTTGTTCCCTTAATTCTGTGTCTTGTTGCCATTTTTTTTTTGCGAGATGCTCAGTACACTTTAACTGGTCTTAAGATTTTTTTTCTGACTCCACTTTTGTACTGCTATGACCAAAATAATTTCTCAGAAATGTACATCTTAACATCCACCTCTGCAAAAGCCAGACAATGACTCTCAAGATATAGCACAAATCCTTACATCAACATACTTTACGGACCTGCATCCTTCCCTAATCTTATCTCCAGTCCCCATGTACAACATTCCCTATAACCACACTATGTTGAAGATACTTACGTAAACAGATATAGTTCAGACATATGTAGGTTAGTTAGCTGTTCTTATAGTTTATACTCAGAATTTGGTACAGTATTCAAAATTTAGTGATACATTTGAAAGATTTTAGATGTTGCTTTTAATTTCTTGAGGGTTTCTTTAGTTTCTTTTTCTTTCTTTCTTTCTTTCTTTCTTTCTTTCTTTCTTTCTTTCTTTCTTTCTTTCTTTCTTTCTTTCTTTTTTGATTTGTGTTTGTTTTGCATATTCTACAAGATAGAAATAAGTAAAAAACAAGATACAATAAAAGTGGACATCAGGGAAAATAAATGTTTATCTTATCTACCTATGATACAAAGGTGATTTCTAAATTTCTAATTGTCAGCACTTTTCTCCATTTGTCAAAAGGTTCATTCATACATCAAAAGTTTATAAAGTATTTATTTTTGGATAATGTGTCAGCACTGGGCATATAATTGTGATTAAGATTTGGTCCTTGTCTATAAGGTGCTTGAAGTTTGCTGGGCAAAATAAACTAGAATGCTGAGAATTATTTAAAAAAATAATGAGTTTAATCAAAGAGGTGTGATTTTACCCAAAGAAGGATTCCTATTTACAATTAGAATTGTGATGGGATACAGAGCTATCAAAAGAAAAACTCTAATAAGCCATGAAGATGCAGGCATTAGTTATCCTTTACATAATAATTGATTAGCAGTGCCAAGATGAGGATAAAGAAGAGAGCATAGCATACTGATATACTTCATTCTAGAAACTCAAGAAATATTTCAATCGAGTCATGCATTATACTTACATATTATTATAATGATGTTTTAATGCTATTCATTGCAAAGAGATTTTCACATAGTTTAAGGCAGTAGGAGCTGAATAAGCTTACTATATTTACTTAATTTTAACATCCTTTTTCCCTACCTTACTGTGGAGGAGAGAGTATAGGATGGAATCAAGAATGAGAAATAGTAGAAATGATATAATCTAAGTTTTGATTCATGGATACTGTACAGTCTTATGTGACCAATTTTGACAAAATATTCTGATTAATTTTAAAATTCAATGAATTATTAGAAGGTTTGTAATGGATCTGCCAAAGAGCACTCAAACATGTAACTTGAACCTCTTAATATAATACTCATCTGTTAACATCCAACAAGATAAACTCACTTATTGCCTACATGAACTTCACTGTTTGTTCAAATTATAATTTGTGTCACTCATTCTTAATTTTTGGTTCAAAAAATTTAATATGTTTTTTACAAAATCTTATATTCAACTTCACAAAATTATTAGGGAAATTGACAAATTAATTGCCCAACATAAACCTGTCTATGAAAATAGCACCTGTCTTCCATCTCTTCAATGACCTAGTAACTGTTGACTGATGAAGACTGGGAATAATTAAATTAGTATGCATGGTGTCACAAACTAATAAACTTTATATTTTCTACTTCCTCATTCCCTTTCTACTGATATTTCTTCAACTGAGTTGATGATAAAAATGGACTTACATCAAACCCAGAAGACATGAGACAAAATCAATTTCTAGTGACAGAAATTTCAACTAGGAACATTATTTATCTCATATAAGAAAATACAAAATGAATATAAAGAATATTTTTTTATTTGAACATTACACCTTATTATTTGTTCTATATTTCAATCTGCTAAAAAAAGCTTCTGAATTATTATTCTGGTTGAAGTAATTCTGATACCCATATTCCAGTATACTTTGTACTCAAATATAATACTTACCCTTGGTATGATAAATGGCAAAAATGTATTTTTCCTGTTTTTCTTAGAGTGTTTCATGGGTAATTAATTTTCCATAGAAAAATAGTTTAATATAATCAACAAATTTCATTACTCAGACAACTTTTGGACAGGCATATTTATGTTATTATATGTTTGCGCATAACTATATAACCTTATAGTAATTAAGCATTTTTTCCTAGAAGTCTCATGGAGTGGTTGAATGATGAAAGAGATTTGAAATACTTATTTTTAATAGTTTGATGTCCAGATTTTAAAACTTCTAATTTTAAAATCGATTTTACGTATTCAAATACTATTTTGATCCATGTTTCACTTGATACAAAAGGCTCAAAGACCATAAACTTAATTCCACAAAAGTTTTATGAGTATTTATAAATACATATGTATTTGAATAAACTTAACTACATATATATTTTATTTAAAAATGAATTTATTTAAACGATGTTTACTACAAAGCTATGTAATTAAGTTTAAATTACATTCTTTTCAAGGTATAACATGATGAATATACCATTAACAATAAAAAAGTTTATATATTGATTAAGCTATAAATCTGGTCCAAAGTTACAGATAAACATTTGTTATAGTCTCCAGAGCTTTATACTTCTATTAGAATTTCTAATATAGTCGATATACTTTTAGTTTGTGGGTTATTCTTTCAATTTTAATGTGCAGAATGTATAATCACTATTCTTATACTAATTTAAATGTTAAATCTTTAAAATAAAATGTTATTAAATAAAGTCAAGTATTATTGAGGTAAAGAAAACTACAGTAAACAGTAGAAAGGTACAGAAAAATATGTGTTCTCATAACATAGAATTAAGTAACACAGGGGTCAGCAACCAATATTTTTACTTTTATTACAAATCATTATAATTAGTATGCATACTTGTAATTGATTTCATTTAAAGCAGTGACATCTGAGTGATCATCAATAGTATCTGAGTAAAAATCGCAGTTCTATAAAAAGCTCAATATGACATCTATGATAATACATGTTGAAGACTTGTATTCTCTAAAGATAGTAAGGCTAACTTTCAAATAATAATACATTTTTAAAAACTGTAGAAATATACACTATAAAGGTTGGTCTAAAAATCTAAGATTACTCTACGAGTTAGCTATTGTCACAAAAAATGCTAAATAATGATAATAATAATAATAATTGCAAAATCTTAATAGAATCAAACAAGCATTTATTTAGCTCATCAACCTGCAGAATG
>JAQQSQ010000707.1:0-13944 GCA_028627145.1 Eidolon dupreanum
GCACTGAGGGCGGGGGGCTGGTTACTACAATTAGAATAGTAAATAAAGTCCCAGAACAATCCACAACTTTGTTTGTTTGTTTCTTAAATAAAAACAGAAAAAGAGAGAGGAAAAGATTTATCCAGAGAAGTCGCTGAATAATACAAACAGGTTTTACATGGAGTCAGCAAGAGGAAGGTGGGCCCCCATGCCCGTCCTGGAGCCGGGGGGCCATCCTTGGAATCGGGAGCCGTGTCCTTCTGAACTTGAGACCTGTCTCCCCGCAAGAGACGTGGGCTCTCATTTTCTTAAGCAGCCTCCGCATGTTGCTATTTTCGTGGTCAGTACAAATGGCGTTTTTGCAACACGACCACACTGAGCTGCATATTTTTATGTGGTGAGTACACTGCAATTGCACGGAAGAGGTATGATGGGGTTTCAGGACCACACTTGCCAATTATGGTCTTAAAATGGAAGCCTCGGTGCGCTCCACGTTTAGATTGATGTCTGGAGGGGAAACGCTATAATTGAAGGGTGAATTTCATCTCCAGAGTGAGAGCCGGCTCATTTGTCACCATCCCAGGGCCTGGAGCCAATTCTCTGCCACACCCTCCACCTGTCGCCATTCTCCCACCGGCAGGAACCCCCCGGGACGAGCGACCGCTGTTGTGCAGAATCCGACATCCGGAGTCCGTGCCTCTCGTGAAAACTCTGAGAACGAGTTCTCTATGAAGGCAAAAGCATGGCGAGGCATGAACACTGAGGGTCTTGGTAGCAGTTCATGAGTGTTTGCTGTTTGCCAAGAACCTGGCACCATCACTGCATTTAATACTCACCGTCAGCCAGGCCGCGGGCACTGCTGCTGTGCACATCTTACCAACGAGGAAAGAGACCCAGGAACACTTCCAAAGGGCCTGGCTGATAAGCGGCCATGCCAGGGCTCAGGCCCAGCTCCTCAGGTTTACTACAATACCAGGCCTGAAATCCAAGGCTTCCTGCAATGCCAGGCCTCCCCGCCAGGGAATGAGGTGGTGGTGACAGCTTTCAGGCTCACCCAAAGGGTGAGTCTGCTCCAAATGCAGCATCTGTGGTTTGTTGATTAGTTTTAATTTTTTCTCTGTGTAAAATACATTTTATAGATTGCCATGCCAGCATTGCTTATTAGGAAAGCATCACCCCCCACCACCTGCGTTGGAAACGGCAATGTTTGTCATATATTAAGTATTTATAGGTAAATGACTTTTGTTTGGTGAGTATTCTTTTTTATTTATTTTGTTAATTCCGGTTCCACCACCACACGACTTAAACTCTAGTCACTTTATAATATAGTTTATCATTTAATGGTAAAAGTCTCCCATATTATTTTTCTTTTAGAAATATCTCTTGGCTATTTTTGGCTATTATCGCATAAAATTCAAAACCATTTTGTAAAGTTTCAAGAAAGCTTCTTTGGGATATTAATCAGAAAAATTAATTTGAGAAAAAAAAAATTAATTTTATTATGTTTAATTTTTGATATAGTTAAGAATGAAATGGGATTTTTTTTTCATTATATTTGAAAATGGTTATTATTGACCTAAAGAAAAGTTACTTATCTGTGTGTATTTCTTTTCTCACAGGGCACTGAAGTCACACTCAGTGTAACTCACAGAATAGTTGAAACTCAGCCTTTTCTCTCTGTGGCTACTTTGAAAACAGGCTCAAACCAGATTCCAGACGTAGCGATGACAGGCCACCCAGCAACGGTGGCTAACGAGTGGCTCCGTCATAAATGAGACATACTTGGTTACGCAGTCGTACTCCTTGGGTTTATCCCAGCTCCTCCACTTAACAGCTCTGTGGCTTGGGGCAAACCACTCCACCTCTCTGAGCCTCAGTTTCCTCATCTGTAAAACGGGGATCGTATGAGATGCGATCTCCCACAGCGGTGATCAGGAGCGAATGAGTTACCATAGCGAACTGCTTAGCGCGGAGCCGGCATGGGGAAGGACTTAGTGAATAAAGACACTCTTACTGTCTCGGGGCCAAGCTACTGGGTTCCTGTTACATTTCCGTCACTATCTTTTCAAAACAGGGAGGTCCGCGCCTGGCTGCAGTACCGGGGGAGGTTCTGGAAGGGGTACGGGAGCTCGACCACCGCGTGGTGTCCCGTCTTCCCGCCTGCTGCGCGACTCCCCTCGCCCGCCCCAGTCTCGCCCCCGAACGCCGCGCTCCCACCCATCAGCCACCTTGGCCTCTGCCCTCTGGCCCTGTGACTCCTCAAGTCATCAAGCACAGCGGCGCTGGGCAGCGACTGTGCCTGACTGGCCGCTGAGCCTCCACTTCCCTGCTGCCGAAAACAGTGACATCTGTAAATGGCGACGTTTCAAGGTTTTAGGAGCCCTGCACATCCCAAAACGGACCCCTCATGGCCCCCTCCCTCCGTCCTGCTCTTCACCCGCACACTGAGTATCCGCCGCCTGCCCTGTCCGCCTGTCATCCTCACCACCTGCTCGTCCGGTCAGCTCTGCCTCTCAGCCCCTCCGGGAACTGTCCTTTCCTTTCCATCCGGATTCTGGCCTCATCAGTTTCACTCTGGTTACTGAAACTCTAGTTACTGAGACCCAGTCACCAGCCTCACCTGTCCTCCATGGTGACATGGGCCTCCCTGTCACCAGCCTCACCCCTCCTCATGCCGTCGTCACCTGCGGCTGGAGTCACCTCCCAATGTGATCACGACAGTCACTCCCGCACAGCCCTGGGGTAACAGGCGAAGTCCTCTGAGGTCACCAGCTGTATCACTCCTCCCACTTTTACTGGGTGTGCCTGAGTGCACCCCAAACATGTCACATGCACATAAGAATCAGAAAGAGACATCACTTTACTACAAAATTTGAGTTACTTATGTTAACTCACATCAGCCCTCCTCAGAGACACTGAGCCGCAGGGAGGAAAGGTCACAGAGGTATTCCCCAAGGCCACAAGACAGAGGCTGGTCCCAGCCCAGGCCAGGACGGCTTCGACTCTGCCTCCCCGTAGCCCGGGGCCGCCTCGGCGAGGTGGTGGCTGACAAGCCGGGCACAGTGCCTGCTGCCCGGCGGCCCTCGCCCAGCCCCCCGCTGTGGTGGTGGAGAATCCGGGCAGCTCTCACACTGTGGAGACAACTGAAGTGCAAAACAGTTCACCGACAGCTCCTGACCTTGCAGGACGCACTCTTTGAGGTAAGAGGCCATGCGGGTCCCTTAGCGGGGGGTGCAGGGGAGAGACTCACGGTGGCTTTCCTCCACGCTGGAAGGCGCAAGCCACAGAGCTGCCATCGGGGGTGGGGCAGGCGTTAAGTGCTGGAAGATTCATTCTCTGATTCCATCTTGCAACATTTCACTGATATGAACAACAACATCACTCTCGTTTTATGGACGAGAAAAGAGCCCCGGAGAGGGCCAATGACTTGCCCAAGGACACCCAGCTGAAAGGCGGCAGGCCGGCATTGCGCCCAGGACCACCCTGCTATGTCCCACTGTGCATTGCAGAGTTGCTGAGGGTGGACAGGCAGAGGGGACAGAGGGGTTTTGGCGGGGGGGCAGCAGAGCAGCAGGTGGCAAGGTGGGGCAGCATGGAATGCGACTTCAGCAAGGCAGGCCTCCAGTGACATCGAGTTACTTCTAGTCCTTCCTAGAAAGCACTGTGCCTCTTTGAATATAGACTAAGGTACAAACAAACAAACAACAATAACAACAAAAAACCCACTACACTAAAATTTGAAAATTATAGTTGAAAATTTTCAGCAGCGCACGGAGAACCATGCTCCCCCTCGCTCCCTTCCTTTGTGCCTTCCCACCTTCCTTCCCAGAAACCGGTTACAGCGGAAATGTTTGAGTTTGTTTTCAAGGCTTACTTAGAGTAATGTCAGACAGTAATAACAGCTAAAAAAATAAAACCAGACTAAAATTCGCAGCGCTGTGTTTACACAGGAGGGACAGGTGTGTCATTTGCTGTCTGGGTAAACAAAGGCAGGCTCCGGCTCTGGCCCTCACCTCTCTCATTTAAAAAACGAGGGGAACGCGCCTTCCAGTGTTTTCAAATCAGATCAAAGGGCAGAAATGCCAAACCAGCAGCAAACGCTACCTTCAAATAATCACGGGCCCATTTTTTAAATGAAAAACTAGGAAAACGAGCTTTTTTTTTTTTTAAAGAATCTCCAAGAATAAAGATAATAAGTGCAAGCTCTCAGGTTTCCAAAAGAATACAGGATTCTTACTGTCCTTTGCAATCAGACCCCAAAAGAGCCCCTGTCGGCCCCTCAGCGCATATCAGAGTTCTTTCTGCTGAATGTAGGAAAAGCTCAGGGAGACGCTGGGGGTGGTTTCCACGCCCGGGCCGCCTGGCCAGGGTGAAATGTCAACGTTTTGCAGCCTTTCAGGCAGGAAAAGCATTTCAGGCACCAGCACGCCGCTGTGACCTTGATCCTAAGCGCAGTATAAGTGGCTTGCAGAAGCCTTCAGAGTTAAAAGCCACAGTGCTCGCCAATGAAAAGGTCCTCTGTGCTGTTATTATCGGACAGGACTGACACTTAGACATGCTGATATCTCACCAGTCACCATCTTGCAAGGGACAAGCACGTCACGCCGGGCTATTTTTGCCCTGGTTTGCACTCAAATGAAAACCAGATGTTCCTTTGATAACAGGAAGAAGAGGAAGAAAAAAAAAGACGCCCTTGTTGTATTGTGATCATTTGACAGATGATGAAAATGGGACCACAGCTGCCTGTTGACTTAGCATTTCCTCAGAGAGAAACTTCTCATACCCCCTGGGCCTCTTGTCCCATTTAAAACTCTAGAAAAATACCTAGAGACCTATTTACTTCTGCTCGGCCTCCAGACACCTCTGTTATCTCTTCCAGGAGCACGCCTTCCTCTCTAACTTTGCGTCCCAGCGCACAGCAGGGGGACGACAGTGAGCACTGTGGATGGAACCACGTCCCCCCAAGACTCGGGGTTTGAAGTCCTCGCCCCCACGCGTCAGAATGTGATCTTATGTGGAGACAGACCGTTAGGAGGTGATGAAGCTCAAGCGAGGTCGTGAGAACGGTCCTCAATCCGAAATGACTGGAGTCCTAACGAAAAGCGAAAATGTGACATTGAGCCGTGCACACGGGGAAGGCGACGCAAAGACACGGAGGACGGCCGCCTAAAGCGATGCGGAGGGTTCGGGAACGGGTCCTTCCCTCACGCCCTCGGAGCCATCCGGCCCGGCCGACGCTGTGATCTTGGACTTTCGGCCTCCAGAAGTGTGAGAGAGTAAATTTCTACTGTTTAAGGCCCCAGTTTGGGGTGCTGTGTTATGGCCCCCTAACTAAGAGTGGGAGACACTCAGAAGGGACATCATTCTTGATTCCCAGAGAGCTCGCTATGCCCCGCTCCTGCACAGAAATGCTAATCCTAGTGATAAGCCTTGCCGTGTAAACAGTACAGATGACAGTGGCTAACGCTTATTAAGCATGTCCTATTTTTCAGACACATTGCGCTGTGCTGTGTGTGTTGTTTAATCCACACACGGCTGCGTACATGGCTGTTCTGGTCACCCCTGCTCCACGAGGTGACATGGTGCAGTTTAAGGGGGACCCACTCAGGGCACTCCATGTAGCCTAATCCCTGCTCTGCCGACTGCCAGCTCCAACTTGGGGTACACTACATTCTAAGTCTCGACTGTTATTTTGTTTTAATCTGTAGACTGGAAGAGTCATGTCACCTGTGTCATAGAGCAGAGTGTCCCGTATGGTAAGGGGCACAGTTTGCTAGTGATTCTTCCAGGCTTCCTGGTGGAGGGGAGGAGGCAGCTAGGGCTGGTCCTCTCATCTGCTTATCCGATGCAGATGTCACCATGCCCAATATGTGTCATGGCCTGGAGAAGTCAGCAGCTCCTGTCACAGAGTGAGGGCTCAGTGGAGCAATGCCTGCAGACTGCTCGCTGCATAGGAAGTGCTCCATAGCATCGAGCAAAGATGCGACCCCTGTGTGTCAGCCTCTGAAGCCACAGTTGCTACCTCTGTGACGTGCTGCCGTGTGCACAAGAGCACAGATGCTGTCACTTGTAAAACAGGGCGTTTTCAACCAAAACACAAACATGAACAGTACGGATATGACTGTTGCCACCCCCTTGCCTTCCTAATCAAGACTGTCACACAGTGGGGCATAGCTCTGGTCATGTTGCCCTAGAAGACCAGAAAAGACACACTCTGATGATTTAAGGACTTGGGACAAAGGTCAGAGAAGACAGCAACTCTTCAGGCTTGGACAGGAGTAGGCAAGGTTTTTTTTTTGAAAGCCAGATAGTAAACATTGTAGGATTTGCTAGCTACATTTGGTATTATTCTACATTCCTTTATGACCCTTTAAAAATGACTGAGGCCCATTCTCCGCTCATGGGCCATATAAAAACATGCTGCAGGCTGTGGTTCGCCGACCCCTGATCTAGAAGGCAGAGGCTGATAAGGTTCAGTCATTGCACTGTAATGGACGGAAATCTATGTTTTGGGAACAAAAATTCCAACAGGCAACCTGACAGGGAGTTCTCGTGGCTTTTTCAGGAATGAGGAGTAGTCTGGAGGATGCCTTGTGGAAAGGAGAATATCATGATTTTATATGTTGATGAATGTCCTGCCTAAGTTGACATGTTAAAGGCCTTTCATAAAGTAACAATGAATTTGTTTTGCTCTTAAAAATTATTCTGATTTTGGTGGAATGAAAAACTGACAACCGTGAGCTGTCCTCCGGTCCCAGAGAGGGATGTGAGCCCAGCCTGTCTTCTCCACACCCACGTAGCCTTTCTCACTCCCGATCTGGCCTCCTGCTGATCCCAATCCCAACAGCATCCCACGGCTGTCACAGCTAACTCCTGAGCCTGTTTCTTCCACCTCCATCTACTGTGTCCTGGAAACCAGGGTCCTTATCATGACCACAATGTCCCCTGCCCTCGTTTTGGGTCACAATCTTCTGGCTGTGGAATCTTCCAGTCTTGCTCATCATCCCTAAGTGGGGATACTTGGTCATTCACCCACATTCTTCAAATTCTTTACCTGCCAGCTCAAAAATGTCATCTTCGCCCCCATTCCTGCTAAAATGTCAAGCAACTTTATCATCTATGGGGAAAGCAGGCAGCCTACCTAATACTCTGGTCTCTGTTTCTTGACTTGTTCACACCCTGAGACTTTCACTTGCACTCGCTCCAGCCAATGACCTCTGAGACCCACACTCCAAACCCCGTCTGGGCCCTAAACTCCATCACCATTTCCGTCTTAGTCGTTCCAAGCTCCACTCCTGTTCCATCCCTTTTCTTTACAGATCCTCTTTTCTTTACAGCATTTCCACACATTCATCCCACAGAAGCCAGCTCTTCAATTGCACTGTGATTTCTACTCTCTCACCCTCTCCGTGTGACCCATCTTCACCGGCTTGTCATAGACCAAGGCTTCCCCCTGGTCCATCATTTCAACTCCCCTTTTATCAGTGCTCAACTCCTTTCCATTGGGGCTGTCCCTCAGGGGTCTGTCCCTGACCCTAACTATTTATATCCCACACGCTTTCCATCCATGATCTCACCATCCTCATAGTTTCCAATAGCACCAGCATGCTAACGATTACCTAACACCTCTACGGGCCAGACCTTACGCTCAAGCTTTGTACTGAGATGTGCACTGCTTGCTAGTTACCTCTCAGCAGATGTCCCCCAAAGTCAGTGGAGAGCTGAACACTTGCCCTCACTTTCATCCTCACCCACGGTCTTCAATGGTTCCTTCCTTACATCTCCTGTCTTGAGAATTGGCACCACTACCTGTGGGACTGTTCAACCTGAAACGTCAAACGTTATCCTTGACTGGTATTCAAGTAGACCGGCTGTCTACCTAGAGAGCACATCACAGAAGGAAAGTAAGAATAAATATTCTTCCAAGTCTAAGTTTCAGATTCTACCATTATAAGTGGACATTCTCCCTGGGTTAAACACGTCCTGTCTGAATTTCTAGAGAAACAATATGGCCTCCAAGTGTCCTCCTGATCCGTCTGCTGCCTCCCTCACCTGCCTCTCCAGACTTAGCACTCACCAGTCTACTTCCTACCACCTCGAACTCACGTCTGCTGGTCTAGAAAAACACTGCATTGTACATAACCTTTTTCACTATTCCCTTTGTTTGACATGCACTTACAGAATTCAGCCAGTTTATTCACATTACGAACTCCTATCATCCTTCAAAACCCAACTCCGATGATACTTCCTACGGAAACCCTTCTGAGGCTCCCTCCTCCACTACCCCTCATTGGTTTTTCTCCTGCTCAAAGTTACCTTATAAATACATCTACTATTCCACTAAGACACTACATTGCAATTTACTTAATGTTTTTTTTAATTTCTGTTAAATTATAAGCCCCTTGAGATCAAAGACTCTGCCTTAGGTTTCATTGATTCTCAAAGACCTCTTATAACAGCATAGAAAAAAATATTAACAAAAAATCAATAATAAAGCTGTAGCTAGCATTTATTAAGTGTTCTATGTGCTAAATGGGAATAATAATATCACTGTTTTGCATGTACAGCCCAATCTATAGTGTGTATTGACTAAATTAATAAAGTTTTTTAGTTAGTAAGAAAGAAATGAGATACTAATTCTTTTTTCAATGTCTATAAAGATTAACACTGTTAATTATTCACATACCATAAGACTTCAATACTTATTTAATAAACCAATTAGTGGGTCAATTAATCACATAGGAAGCAAATAATGAGCAATCGATTTCATAATATCTCATCTCTATGTGGTGCATTCCAGTTTATGAGAGAGACTCTTTCATTTACACTGAGACGTTTAATAACTATATCAACCTGTGCATTGATCGTATTACAGTCGTTACTTTGCAAGAGACCAAACTGAAGCTCAGTGATGGTAATAACATGGCCGAATTTTCAAACCAGGAGCTTGACCCAGACTACCCTTCCAATCCCCACTCCTCCACAGCCGCCTCTTTCTCCTCATGACTCAACTTCAGACTCATAAATTGGTTCTCTTTAGGGACGTCTACATCATAGGCAGAGGTTTCCAAAGACATGTGAAATGCTCCAACATCTGTTGAGGTTACGAGCTTGTGGGCTGGTGAGTAATCATCTTTTATACCGCTAAGTTCAAAGGCACTTCTACAGAAGTTTTTATGTTATAAAAAGCCATACACATGGAAACAGACTTGGAGCTATATGTCCTCATGAAAAATTACTAAGCTCATCACGAGCAGAATTCTTAGTGGAAATTCAAAGACTCAGACTAAGTTGGGTTTCTCTCTAAGAAGATCTATATCATGTAGATTCCCACTCAAACTCCCCCCCCACATACAAAGGCTCCCTGGGAGATGGTTTAATTGGGTTTCTTAAGAGCATTTGAACTCCTCTTTCTTGGGGTCCTTGCATGTAATCCTGGGTAGTGGAATAAAGCTGCAGAAATCCAGAAGCAAAATGCATATGCAGAACCAACATGAGCTGAGCCAAATAATCCCCATCATGTGGAGGCCTCCCTTGGAACATGGAACAAAGGCAGTGGACAGAGGCCATCTTAATCTCTCAGTGGGCTGTAGGGAACTTGCCCAGGGTCACACAGCTGGTTGAACCCAGGCAGTCAGATGTCCGAGACTGCAGTTCTACATCTGCCTCTGTGGCCACTGTGGCCTTAGGAGCAGCTGCTACTGTCACTACTTGTTGATTACTTACTATATGTGTTAGGCGATGTGCTAAGCACTTTCCCTACCCGATTCCATCCAGATCTCATATCAACTTGTGGATATAGGTGATATTATAAAATCCATCTTAATTAAGGACACTCAGGCTCTGAGGAGTGAGGGTCAAGTTCTTGCCTTAGAACTAGAACTGGAATCGAAACCCAGATTTGCCCAGTGCTGAGTCTCTCTGCTTCACTGCTTTTGCTTCTGCAAACACCTGCTAAGCGCCTTCTGCTCGCCTGTGAGTAAGTTATCACTCACACACTCACACACACACACACACACAATGCCTTCAAGCATAACTGAGCTAATCATTAGAATTACGAGAATAGAGAACTTAAAGAGAAACTTAGAGGCCATTTAAGCTAGCCCTCACGAAGCGTAGGAAGCTCCAACCTGCCTGAATCCTCCCATGGCAGGGAGCTCATCACCTTGACACCATCATGGCGGAAACCCAGCGTCTTCTCCTTCCATCACGTGACCCTCCCCCTTCTCACCTCATCGCCCGCCTCCCATGATGCCAGACTCTCCGTCCACACTGACGCTGTTCCTCAGTCTCTCCTTGGCTGGGCCCCTCTCACCTCCTGGACTTTGCACATGGGGGAGGGAAGGCGGCTACATCCTTGATAAATCCCTTAGAACTGGCTGAACTTGACCTGACCCAGCTAGTCCACCACTGCCAACCTTCACCAGACATTGGGTGCCGCAGTTTTACGTACAACATCTTTTCAAGTATAATAACAGCCTTTTTTGAAATAGACGTCATCGTCTCTGCTTCACAGGCAAGGCAACTGAGGCTCAGAAGGATCCTTTAAAGTGACCAAGGTCACGTACCTAAAGAGTGGCAAAGGAAGGATTCCCAAAGCCCATGTGGTTCCCAATACTCCGCTACTACTGCTCATTCATTTATTTATTCCTTTATTGATTTATTCTTTCAACAAACATTAACTGAATCACTATTAGCTTTAAATATTAACCTAGAGTTAAGTGCATATATATATATATATATATATATATTAAAGTTATAAATATAATATTGAGCATCTGCCATATACCAGACACTTAGCTAAGTGTTAGGATTAAACTATGAATTACAAGACAGCTGCCCTTAGGAACATCAGATGCAACAGGCAGGCGAGCAAGAGACATGCATTCATTCAATCAGTAAGTATTTCCTGAGTACTGACTATGTATTAGTCAGTACTCGGGGACTAAATATAGCAGCGAATAAGATAAAGTCCCTGCTCCGTGCAGCTTCCCTTTCAGTGGCAAGGCAGACAGATACAGAAGCAATCACGTGAGAAAATTTCACAGCAGTAAGCCATCTGAAACCATAAAGCGGGTGAAGAAGTAGAGTGCTGAAGGGGGCTGCTTTGATGGGGTGGTCGGAGGTCTGTCTGAGGAGGCGACCTGAGCTCAGAGCAGAGGAGCGAGCCCTGGAGAGATGTGCTGAGAGGTACTAGGCTGCAGTTCCACGGGGCTGGGCTTCCTGCAGGCTCTGTTCACCGCCGCAGCCCCGGCTCGCAGCGCCTGGCACAGACTGAGTGCTCGCTGGACACGTGGTGAATGAATGTGCAGATGAATGGGGGAATGACAGCCGAGGAAGGAGGAAGGAGCCGTCACTGCTCGCCACACCCAGCACCTCCCCTGCTGGCGGGAGGCTCCCCCTTGTATCTGTGGAGAGAGTGAAGCCTTCGAAGCTGGGGGCCAGTTTTCTCCCATTTCCAATTCTCCTTCGATCTGCCACGTGTGAAGCTGAGCCCAGAGAGCGCTCAGCCCCGCCAGTTCCAGCCGCCCAGGCAGCATGGCCGATGTGCACCCTGGCTACACTCACGCCTTCGGGAGTGGAACTGACCAAGCGCTGAGCCTGCAATCACTACACAGGCCATTCACTCAGCGCTGGCGAATGGCCGGAGGCAACTGCACCAGCCTCGCCTCGCCTCGCCGGCCCCGGGATTCAGGACCCGTCCCCCACACAGCGAGTCTCGCCAAGCAGCAGCAGCATCTACCCTGTGATGCCTGCGATGCGCTCAAGAGCTATGTGCAGATTTAAAAAGGAGATTAAAGTTTTACACAACAAACACTAAACAGTTGGGGGTCAGTGCCTGCCCACCTGGATCTTTCAGCCTGAGGACCTCAAGGATTAAGGATTAGCCTTCCGTGGGATCACGGGCCACCAGGCCAGTGGCTGCAGGGGCTTGGGGGGCAGTGCCAGCGCACCGGGTTGGAGCAGAGCAGCCTGCCTGGTTTTACTAGCACCCGTTTCATGCTCAAAGCTGCCCCAAATAAAATTATGAAATGAAATGTCCCTGTGATGCATACTGCGGGGTCCCTTTAGACCCCCATAAACTACGAACAGCACTAGCGCAGTGATTGACCTGGTCACTCAACACAGAGGAGGTTTAAAACGTGTCATTGTAAAGCTCTGCCACTAACTTACCTGGCTGTGACTTGGGAGAGGCACTTTCTCTGGAAATACTTGAGCTCGGACTTGGGAATCCTGGCCGATATTTCTTAAACGCTCGCTCGTTATCGGGTTCTGTTCCGAGCACTGTGCTTTACTCTGTAACACAAGCCTACTGTGGTTTTTCTTATTTTTCACCATCATCCTCATTTCACAGAGGCGAACGAAGGCAGGGAGAGGCTGAGGAACCTGGCTGAGAGCTCAGTGGCTGAGTGAGAGAACAGGATCGGCCGCTGGGCAGCGGGACTTCAAAGCTCACTGCTGCAGCAGGGTGCCCCCTGCTTCCCTCAATTAGGTGGCGTGTGAGCTCTCAGCAGTGCTGACATTTTTCGGGATCACAGGACTCCGTCTCCTGCTTAATGGGAAACACTTGCAGGGAAGAGCAACAAAGTCCAGTAACCCAAAGGCACAGCCGAAAGTAAAGGACAAAGGCAAAGCCGGCGAAGTAGATTGACTACCGTCGTGACACAAAAGACCATGCAGCCACTTCCCTTTCCACCCAGCCCGAATTCAGGCTTCGTCGCTGTCACTGAGCTAGAGGACGAGGTTGGGCTGGTGCTGGAAAGCTGAGCGGGCCTAACTGTAACAAGGCCTCTTCCTGAGTACCACCTACGCCCTCTCGGCTGCAGGTAGCAACCTGTGCTGTACAGGCTGCTCCAAAGCGGCTCAAGGTCAAGGGCTGCAGCATGTCCTAAAGGGCATTTTGAAGTTTCTCAGGTGGCATTTAACTTAAAATACAGATGCAAATTTCTAAAGACTCCTGTGATTTCCCTCTGGCTTGCCATCTAAATGCTGTTTGCTACAATGGGGCAACGTACTTCTGAAACAGAAAGTGAAAAGCAAAATGTGAATTGTCCCAGGACTAAGCCCTTGGAAGACCCCACACTTGGGTGTGCGGGAGAGGGGGAGAGAGCACTCATCCCAGAGGCAGGCTCCGAGGCCTGAGAAGACAACTCACGCCAGCCCCAGGCACCCTCTCTGGACTGGGTGCTGTGGGTCATTTAAAAAGCAATGGACATTCTTCTCTAAAGAAGAAATGACATCTTTACTGTTCTTTTTTTTCTTTAAGTACAATTTTCCCCTGAAAAGAGTAAATGATACTCTATGGTGACACAATTGTCCTTATTTTCTCAAAATACAGATTGTCTATCCACCAATGCACCCCCCTCACGGCCCGAAGGAAGAACTTTAGAAGAGTTTTAAGGCTCATCATGCAGCTGTGAAAGACCTTCGAGGATGTGCGGTACCCAAGGTACTCCATCGTCTGACCTGCATCCTCCATCCTGGCTCCCTCCTGCCTCTTGCTGGTCCTGCAGTCCTGAGCCACTTGTATTTCTCTGTGGGTGCCCTGCAATGCAAGCCCCTGAGCTTCTGTTCTCCCATCGCCCTCTCCCCTCTTGGCCTTCCAACAAACACATGCTCCTCCTAGATGTCACCACATGGCCAGGAAGCGCCCGTGGTGTTCTCTCTGCCGGTCTGCCGTGAGTTTGGGGAGCCTGCCCCATGCTCCTGCTGCAGCCTGGAAGTGACTTCACTGCGGTGTAAGTGGCTCATCTCAAATTCTGTCTTTCTGTGCCTTTCTCCTGACTAAAAGGCAGGCTCCTGTCTTTGCAATTGGGACTTCCACCCGCCAGCATAGCACCTGTTTTCGGAATGTAAATGAAAATTCAGAAGCCGTTATCCAAAAGTGACTGGCATATACGTATTCACTGACCTGACCTCAACCGAAGTGACAGACGATCTGTTTTGCCTTAACAGGCTTCTCCA
>JAQQSQ010000708.1:0-13938 GCA_028627145.1 Eidolon dupreanum
GATAAGCACGGTTTATTCAAGGTCTGTGTCTGTGTTTGCTCTTTATCATCACACCAAAGAGTTTAAAAAAAGCAAAGAACAATCTTCAGGTCAAGGCCCGTTTAAAGCACCACGGTTTTCCCATGACGGGCCCAGAAGGGCCTCTTATCTCTCGGGGCTGCAGGGCCCAGGGAGCCGAAAATCAGATGCAGAGTCCCGTACGGTGCAGAATCATGACACGGATCCAATTCTAAGATTAGTGACCTGCAGATTAGTCCAAGGACCCCAGTGTGAATCCTCGCCCCCATGTCTGACAGGACAGACACTCCCCGGCCAGGACCCCCGGCGATGACCTCTGTCCTTCAGGGGGATGCTAATTCTTCTCCTTCTCCACCCCCATCACCCCTCTCGGCCCCCAGACTGATAACTACAGCCAGTTCCAGATTCTTCCGGAGGACAAGCACAAAGTTTGGCCTCCGAGGAGAAGGCTTATTTCTTTTTTTAAAATTTGCGAATGTTCGCTAACTTACGTCAGCAAAGCAAGGCTGCGAGGGAGCCGGGCCCAAAACACACTCTTCGTTGGGGCCACCTGCACGGCCGGAGGGGCCGTGGCTGCGGGCTTAGGCGGGCGCCGCGAGCAGGAAGAGCTGGGGGGTGGCCCTTCGCGGCTTGCTACGTTGTTCCTGAAAGTGGCCTCGTGAAAATGGGACATATAGAGTACAAAGATCATCGGGAGCATCCGTCATGCGTCACGTGACCTCTCCGCTGAGAGGGCCCAGAGGACACTGGGGACATATGCAGCTGCACTGCGGTGGCCCGGGAATGACGTGGGAGAGGCTGCCACTGGAATGGGCACCCCAGTTTCAGCAGAATCGAGGTCATTCGTTCCAAGAGGGCAGAGGTCAAGAGGCGGGCTTTATTTACCTACAGCAAGGTTAGCTTTTGCTGCCTTGGAGGGACGTGCATGCAAATTCAAGGGGTCGCTGCCAGTGACCTTTCGGGGGTCTGTTGGGCTGGGTACAGAGGGGTAACCCCTCCCAGATGGAATGTAAGTTGCTGCACATCTTACGGCCCAGATGGAGGCACAGAGCTCGAGGACACTTTAACCGTGGGGCTCAGCTCTGATCCCTCGGCTCCGGCCTCCCCGCCTCTGCTTCCGCCGTGCGTCACGCCCCGGCTCCCCGTCTGCACGACCTTGCCCGCCTCGCCGTGTTGTCTGCCCCCCCTTCTGCCCTCCAGTACCCCAGGCAGCAGCTGTGTCTGCCTGGGCCCCTGCTGCTCCTCTAGCTCGACACTCAGACAATAAATATTGACTAAACGACTGTGTCCGGCTCAACGCGGTCCCCACACGCCCACTGCAGGGCAGAGCCTCGCCCTGCCGGCCAGTGAGGACAGGGATGATTTATTGAACCACATTACACCCCCGGAGACAGGATGTCCATTTAAAATGAAACCTGACGAAACCCGAGCTTCCCAACCACGAGACGCTGTCCGTGCTGAAGGGGCCGCGGGTTCCGGGCTCTGTGGTGGTGGTGGTGCTCTTAGGGACAGTGCCCAGCTGGCCCCTGCCTGGGAAAGGCTTCAAGGCGAGCAGCTCAGAAGGTCCTTTCCTTTTCTGAATTCTCAGATCCTACAAATTCGGCCGAAGGCAAGTGGCCACGTAATGTCACAGTTCCTCAGACACTGGCCACGAGGGACCCTGACCAGGCAGAGCTCCCACCCCCAGGAGAGGCTGAGTTCGGAAGCTCGCCTGGGAGCATGTCCCATCAGACCAGGGCTGTCACCCAGAAAAATGGAGGCAGACGGGGTTTATGAAAGAACGAGGATCAGAGCATGCAAGGCCGCCCCCCGCCCCGCCCCCCCCCCCATTGCTCCTTCTCCAGGTCCTCGCTGTCCCTCCCCCCACAGCTTCAACCTGTCCCCGGCCACACCCTGGACCCCTCCTCACCCAGTTCACCCTGGGAATTATCTACATGCTTCTCTCTCTGTCTCCATGGCTCTAGGGCAGCGGCGTAGACAAACCAGACCCTCGGTGAATGTCCCCAGACCAGGACAAACCAGAAGCCCCCTAGAAGGTTAGGTGCCATTGCTGGCCTAAAAGAGCCAACATCACAGGAAACAATGCTTTACCCGAATCAATATTAACAGATGATCTCACCTAACGAAACCACAGGCTGGCACAGGCTGGCTCAAGGACCCAGTGATTTCTCGATGTCAGCATGATGGACAGACGTTTGGGGCTGGGGGACTCAGAGGAGCCTAAGCTGCATATTATGGGATGCTTAGCAGCAACTGAGGAACCTCCCCTTCCCCGAGTGACACCCCAAACTGTCTCCAGGCATTGCCAAATATCCCCTGATTCCGAAGGAGGGAGGGAGGGATGAATTTGGTAAGAGGTCACTCTGGAAAGTGTGGGTGAATTAACTCGCCAGCAGTCCCATGGGAACAAAGCCAGGTTTGAACCCAAGCATTTCTCTGACGCCTAGGTTCTTCTCAGCAACAGTTTTGTCATTTTGGGTATTTTTAGAATAGCATCATGGCCTTGCTCTCCAGGCTAGCATGCATTAATAGTCACCATCTTAACATTTCATCGGGAAAAGTTCCATGCGCCTGAAGCCTCCCGTGACTTCTGCAGGTAAGGCTGACGGCAGGGCCAGCGTGGAGCATGAGGATGAGGTCACCATGGGGGGTCACCTAGGTGTCCCTTGTCCCAAAGTGCAAGGAGCCCCCTCCCTGGAGCAGCATTTTATCAGGCTGCTGCCCACTGGCGGCTCCCGCTCTGGCTGGGAGCCAGGCGAACGGGCCGGCTCGCCCCACCATTCTTCCTTGTCACCGTTCTTCATTGTCACCGTTCTTTGTCATCACTCATCTGCCCCCGTGGCCGTGCCGCTCTCTCTTCCCGGTGACTTCTGCCCATGAGAGTCTGGGTCACAGCCCATCGGGGCCCCCTCCCCACACCGGGCCGGGCTGGGGCTCACGACCTCTTCGCTGAATAAATCCCAGCATGCCGTTCACTGCGCAAGGCGTCTGCCTCGTGCAAGGTGTGGGCGGCAGCGTGCGGGCTGGCCCGCGGCGCACGGGCTTCCCGCCGTGGCTGGGCGGCCGGGTCAGCCACTCGCCAGGGTATGGGCGGCTTTTATTTAATATCCAGAAGTCCGAGTACACATCACATAGAACAATGGAAAAGACGATGAAATACTGGCTCACAAAGGGGGTGAGAAAAGGATTCGGTCGCTTTAAAACGACGGAGCTCTTTGTCACATCCAATTAGGATGTGAGGGCACGTGGGGTCTGGGCTCCGTGCTTCCATAAGACCCGTGGTTGGTAAGGGGTCAGGAGAGCTGCAAGGAGGTACCCCAAGGCCAGCGGTGGAGGGGGTGACAGACCCAAGAAGAAGGATGGAAGATAGGGAATGATTCTCCCTCGGGCCTCATGGAGCCTGATCTCACCCTCACTTAGTTCCTGTGGCTGTGGGTCCCCCTTCAGAAAAAAACAATTCGCTGAAAATATGGGTCAGCTGAGGAGGAAAGGTTCCAGAACGTTCCGGAATTAAGGTTTTTCTACTGCCCAACTTACTCCAAGATGCCGCCCCAGGACCCCTGACCCTGGAACCCATGCCCAGACAACTATTGTCCCCAAACCAACAGGGACGATGGGTCGATCACACAGCAGGACGCGACCTCCACAGCAGAGGTCACCCCTGGAACTTCGGCCCCAGGAACTGGCACCCCGATGCTTCCGTCTGGGCCGTGCTTCGAAGTCTGATCCACGCTGGGCAGTGAAGGCAGGACCACGAGGCCTGCCCGGCACGCGGGGTCCTTCCTTGGCATGCAGAAGGCACACCCGCACCTTCGAACCGACTTGAAAAGCAAGAATTTGGATAAAAGACAGCAGCCCCGGCTGGAGCCACGGCCTTAAACGGTCAGCAGAGTGAGGCGAACGTGCTGTGTAGTTTCCCCATATCTTGCAATTTCCTCCTCTCTCCTGCTTGAAACACGGAGGGCATGAAGTGGAAGCTCAGCGTCCCCCCGACACCCCCACGGAACCACTTCCTCCCTTCCCTGCTGGGACCTGGTGGAGCTCCCACCTGGGCTGAAACCCCCGAGGCCGTGTTCTCTTTCCGAATCCTGACGTTGCCTCCTTGGTCCCCTCCCCACACCCCATGGCTCCCCGGGCCCCGTGGGCTCCCTCTCCAAGCCCACCGGTGGCCTGGCCAGGTGGGTGGGCCTGCACGGGCCCCAGGCTCTGCGATCCCGGCTCTGTGATGCATGAATGTGACAGTCAGTGTCGTTCTTTAATGTCACTCATCCCGCAGGAGACAACATAATGCCATTTTAATTATTTCTTTCCCCTGCTGAGAAACCACTGCCATCCAAACGGCTCTTCTGAACCCATCCCCAGCCTGGAAGCAGCCAGCGGAGACAGAATATTAAACTCTTTTTCAAATCTTCAGCTTTGGTATTCAATTTAATAGGAACGACTTACTTAACAGCTCTGATCTACAGCAGGGGGGCGGAAATCGGATTGACGAGAAAGGCCCCAGGGTGTCGGCTGCGCAGGGGTCCCCAGGGTGTCGGCCCATCGTGAAGCCCAGCTGGGGAGCTGGCAAAGGAGCCTGGGGCGTTGCCACAACGCAGGACCCGTCCGGGACCCCGCTGATGGATCCCCACCTCTCTCCTAAGCCAAGGTGAGCAAGGCGTGAACAGCTCTCCTTTACTGGCACCCCAGGGAGAGGTGTCGGGGGCGGGGGGGGTTCCGGAGGCTAGGACTCCAGCTCCTGGGGGAGTCAGATAAACACCTCGTCTCCCCGTTACAGGCTGAATAGGGTCCCCCCAGAAGCCATCTGTTGAAGGTCTAACCCCCAGCACCTCCGAACATGACTGTATTTGGAGATGGGTCTTTAAAGAGGTGATTAAGGTTGCATGAGGCCATCGGGGCAGGCCCTGACACAATATGACCTGTGTCCTTATAAGAGGCGATCAGGACAGACACACACAGAGGGACGACCGTGCGAGGACACAGGGAGGAGATGGCCATCGACACGCTGAGGAGAGAGGCCCAGCACTGCTGGCCCCTTGACCTTGGACTTCCGGCCTCCGGAACCATGAGACATACATTTCCGTCCAAGCCCCTCAGCCTGCGGCGCTTTGTTGTGGCAGCCCCAGAAAATGAATATACTCTGCTTCATAAAAGTTTTTAAAACTGTGTCCAGTCCCAAACGGGGCCCGAGATGGGGACTTGCGGTGGGGCAGCCGCAAGCTGCCTCTCAGAGCTGGCTCCGGCCAGCCCGGCGGTAGGAAGAAATCCAGAAACGCCTTCAGCACGCCCTCCCCTCCGCGGGCAGCGGCGGCTGGCTCACCTGGGGCTTGGATGTGTGTGCCGAAACTAGATGAAAGCAACGCAGAGAGGCCACGCAGCGGGAGCGTGGGGCGAATGGTCCTGTCACAGCAAAAACCCCCGGGACTTGAGAGTTTTTAAAGCTGCAGAAAAGCTTGTTACTAGAAAGGTCCGGCTTCCAAGGAGAGCCCTCGGGGAGATTCCGCCAGAACGCAGCCGATGCGCCTCTCTGGGCCGGCGGGCCCTCCCACGGGCTTGTTCTGTCCCCTCGGTCCACCCAGGCCGACAGCCGCTGACTCAGCCCTTGGTGGCGCCCAGGTGAAGCCAGGCCTGTGACAAGCGCCGGTGTGCAGAACCCCAGCATTTCCGGTTGGAGAGGAGGTTGGAGCAACAGCCAGGAGAGTGGGGGAGGGGGGCGGGGGGCGGGGGTGGGGGTTGGGGGGGCGGCCTCCCCGGACGGCGGAACACAGAGTCCCTGCCGTGGTCCCCGCACCCGCCGTCACTCCAGGCTCTTGTACTTGGTGAACAGGTTGTAGAGAACCCGCAGGGTGGACTTGAGGTCCAGGTTCACCACATCTGCAGAGCAAAACAGAGCGTGCGTCGGCGGGGACCAGAGAGGTCCCAGGAGTCCTGGAGCTGTCGCCTGGGGGTGCCCCTCAAGGTGGGGCACATGGTTCCTGCCGCAGGACACTTACGGGATGACAGGTCCCTCCGGAGCCCAGCTAGTCTGGGCCACCTTCTTTGGTGGCAAGGGGACCGGTCCTCCTGGGAGTCGGGTGCCTGGTTCTTGTCCTCACATACCCTGTGGCCTCAGACAAGTGACAGCAAGGGCCGTGGCTCAAGGGTCGCATCCCGTCCCCGGATGGGCCTTGAATGGTGGCTGGTGAGCCTCCCCGGGTGGGCGCGTGGAGGGTATGGAAGTCACCCCCCCCAGACTTCCTGCTGTCACTGCAGGGCCGTGAGTCTCCAAGTGGGGTCCCAGACCAGGAACATCTGGGTCCCCTGGCAGCTCGTGAGAAATGGGACTCGCCGGGCCCCTCCCACGGCCCCCGAATCAGAAGGTGTTCTTTAAGACGCCCTCCCGAGACTCCGATGCTCCCTCGACTTAGAGAATCTCAGAACAGACCGCTTAACGGCGGCCAGGGAGGGGCTGCTCATGGGGCAGGGACGTGGCACACCACCCTTTGCCGGCCACCTGGGCCATTAAACCGCAGCGAGCCTTTCATGTGCTCTCGAGTCAGGAGACCACAGCCCCCACCCGAGCCCGGGCACCTGGACACGGAGTTCAGCCCCAAGGCCCATGGGCAGAGGCCACAGGCTCCGAGTCAAGTGGTTCCTAAAGAGCTAGCATTGGTGGCCTGGTCCCCAAAACCGAGAGCATGGGGGAACGGGGGAGATGGGGAGCTGGGGTCAGCAGAGCCCGGCCTTCAAGCCACCCACTCGGGGCCTCCCAGACTCCTCAAGACCTGGCCCCGCCCCCTGCCCCACCCTGCCCCTCCCCCTCCCCAGGACACCTGGCTGGGCCTTTACCTTCGGGCCTGGCTTTGGGTTTCTTGAGCCCTCCATCCAGCATCAGCTCAAAGGCAAAGGACACATTGTGGACCTGCCAAGGATGCAAGAGTTAGCGCCCGGCGAGGCTGCCCCAGGCCCACCGCCGCCCACTGCTCCCCTTCCGACAGGACGGGACGGAGGGGAGCACAGACAGAGGGAGCGTGAGGCCCGCAAGGCCCCAGGGCACCCAGCGCACGCACGGGTGGGCGGAGGGAAGGTGCAGACGTCTGCCGAGGGCCTTACGCCCCTTGCCAGTGACCAGGGGTAGCTGGGCAATGCAGGGAGAAAGGCACGGAGCCTGCCCTCAAGGGCCCGGGGGGCCCTGCGTGCCTGCTCCGCTCCAGGCCCCGGCCCATCCCCACGATGAGGCGTGACAGCAACCCCATTCTGCAGATAAAGAAGCTGGGGTTCAGGGAAGACGAGCCAGTTCTCAGGGGCACGCCTCCCCGGGCACTATCCCCAGCACTGAGAAGCCCTTTCTCCCCGAGCAAGTGCACGCTCCACCACCAGCCCACCACCATCCGGATCGTCTAATCTACACCCGCACGGCAGGCTAGGGTCAAGGCGGACAGCATGGCAAAGAGGGAGACAGGAAGCAGCGTTGGGGAGAATGTCCCAGACCTCAGGGGAGAGACGGCTTCTCAAAACTACTCGGCGCTGAGCGTGGCGAGGCCGTGAAACCCACCCTGCCCCACGGAGAGGACAGTTCGGGGGACACTCCCTTCCCAGTCAGTCCGCTTGGCAGCCACCTACTCTGACAGGGATAAAAGTCGAAATGAGATTTTCCTTCTGCTTTCCTCTGAGCCTGAGGGGACTGCCAGGAAGTGGCCACCACCCCCCTCTCCTTATCTGTCAGGGCCTCGCCTGCACCTCCGGCCACCTCTCGTGCCCCAGCAGAGACGTGTCCCCCCAGCCCAGACTCCGGACAGAGTGGACGCAACAGTGGACGATGCCTGACGAGGCTTTGGGGCCACCCTCCCTGACAGTGACGGCAGAATGAGACCCCGGGCCAGTGAGGACCTGGCCACACACCAAGCCCCATGCCACCGTCCAAGAGCCAGCCGCAAAAAGGGTTTTCGAGAACCCGTCCAGGTGAGAGAAGAATAGAAGTTTCCGGAATAGGAATGGCCTCTTCCGGCTCCACCCCGGCTGACCTGTGACCCTCGGTTGTCTCTTGCCCTCCTCAGATTCCATTTCCTCCTCGGGGACAGAGGGAATCAGATAAGGGGACAGAGGAGAAAGGACCTGGAAAATAAAGGCCTTTCTGGTATTTGCTTCTAGGAATAACCTCCAAGTCCCCAGGACACAGTCTGCTCCAAAGAGAGGGGGTCACCATGGAATCTTCCAGAAAGACGATCGATGGGCGCCAAGGTACTTAGCAACGTGGCCAGCACAGAGTGAGACGCTCACGGTGGCCGTAAAACCGTGGGTGGTGCCCGAGCCCTCGAGACAGTTCGAGGAGCGTCTTTCCTTTGCTTGCAGGAACCTAAGGGTCCGAGCTGTCCTGCCTCGTGTTAATCCCACGCAGCTGTCCAGAAACACAAGCCCACGATGCCCCCGGCCTCGGTCACTGAACCCCACTCAGGCTCCCCCCGCTGCTGCGAAGTTCCAGGTGTCGGAGCGAAGGCGCCTCTCAGGGCCTCGGCCCCCGGGAGGGGCTCAGCGGGCTGGCCCTCAGCCGTGTCACCACCGCCGTGCCTGGGACCAGCCTGAAGCGGCTCCGTCTGCGTCTACACGGTGGGGAAACACCACCTCCTGTGAGGTGGTCGGGAGGACCACGAAGTCGATAAACATCACGGCCCATGAAGAACTTCCCAGCGGCTCCGTGATGCCCAGCACTCCCTGGGAGGGGAGGGGAGAGAGGCTGCGGGGGTGAGGCTAACGGGCCCGATAAGGATTCCGCCAGAACCTGGCATCCTCCGAGGACGGGGGCCCCAGCTGCCCGTGGAGCCACAGCCAGAGGTGCCCCCTCTTGAGGACGAGCGGGCTAGCACCATGCTGGACTCTGTCCCCCAAAACAGCCTTCCCTTCATGGCTCCCATTCAGAGGCAAAATTGGATTGACCAGGCCTCGCGCCTCCCAGGCCAACGCAGCGACAAAGGCTTTCATCGCCGGTTCAAAGGGAAGAAGGCGCGGCTGGGAGATGACACCCCTGCCCTTTGCACAGAGCGGTGTCGGGGAGCGGTGGGGGGAACCCGATTCCAGACCGCCTTGGCGAAGTTCACTGTCCTCACTGGCATGCTGATTAATTTGAACGAAGAAAAGTTCTCTCCAAAATGAGGCTTCTGCAGCCAGCCCCATCGGACTCGGAAATGCACAAGCCTCTTCACGGAACCGTGTCCTCGTTGCCGGCACGGCAGGAGAGCCACGTTTCTTGGCCAGGTCCTGCGGTTTTGCTGGTTCCCTCGGCTCTCTCTTGCTCACACTCACCACTCACCGTAGACGCTAATGTGCCGGGACCTGCCCCATCTGCTCTGATTCCATCTCGGCGGGCGAGACGGCAACGGCATTTGGCCAGGTGCAAACGGCCTGCCAGGCGCCGGGAGCGGGCAGGTTGGTAAACACTGGCCCCGTTTCCGGGGGTTGCTCTGGCTGTCACCACCGCTTGCCTGCCTCTCTGACTCGCGGGTCTAGCACTTTGAGAAAACAAAATGACAGATGTCCGTGTGTCCAGGCAATATGGTCAGTCCACGCGCCAAGTTGCCGAAGGCGATGCACTAAATCCTGCCAGACGGCTGGACTTGGGGAGGCCCCGGGCGGGAGGCCAAGCACCCAGTCACACAGGGCGATGGCACCGGGGACAAGCGGCCCAAGTGTACAGGTTGGGCCCTTTGATCTAAGCAATCCTATTGAAGGAATTTCCCTAGAAACAATCCACAGGCATGAAAAACAAACAAAAACACACACACACACACACACACACACACACTCAAGAAGATGCCCTGTTGTTTTAACAGGGAAAAAATAGGAACGAGCTGCACAAGAGTGGGGAACAGGAGACAGCGGCGTTGAGGCCACTCCACGGGGCTCCATGCCACCCCTGGAAAGACCTCTGGGAAGCCCGTGAAGCAGCAGGACGCACGAGATGTGACATACGCGTGGCCTGAGCAGGGGACACATTGGCAACTCTACCGGCCTTCGACCACGACGGTTAAAACGATCTCGTCTTGGGGGAAGACCCGGAAGAGAACACCCCTCACGTGGCTGTGCCGGGCGCGGCCGACGGCTCTGTCATTTCCCAAGGGGTTCCGTCTAACCGATCCCACGTGCCGTGCCGTGCCGCGTTACATTTGAAGAACGCGCTTCCACGACGCAGACCCGCACGTACCTTCTGGTCGAAGCTGTCCGGGGTCAGGTAGAAGTGGTGCAGGGGCACGAAGTAGTCCTCCAGCAGGCCCATGAGCAGGACCAGGTACACGCCGTCTGCGAACTGCGGGGGACACGCGGTGATGCTCCTGCCGTGCGGGGCTCAGGGAGCACCGCGCACCCGCCCCCTCAGGAGAAGGAAGGCGTCTCAGCGCAAAGCGGCGCCTCTCCGGTTGAGGTGAGAGAACCCGCACCCAGGGTGCAAAGCACTGCGCTGGGACCAGACGCGACCGTGCGTTTGGAGCTGTAGTGCAGCTATGTGGGAAGGACCACAGCTCGGGAACCAGGCCGCCCGGCCCCGGGGCCCGTCCCCCACTGCTGGCATGGGGACGACACGGGCCCCCATCTCTCAGGGTTGGAGTGAAGACCAGGGAGGCGGTGGGCAGGGAGCACCCCGCACACCAGCGGTATCAGCAGCGGCGCTGAGCCGCGCCCGCGATGGCCCTGTGCCTCGGTTCGGGGTTTGCGGCCCTGTCCTGGTCACTCGTCAGCTGCCCAGGTGCCACCTCCTCACTGTGCTCGTGGCAGAGGACAAGCTTTCTCGCCCTCGAGCTTTGGTGACGGTGAGCCTTCGTGTGTACCCAGCATGTCGTGTCCACCCCAACTGGGCCCTGAACAGCAGGGCTGGCACTGGGGGGAAAGCCCAGGGGCTGCAGCCCCCGCCCCAGCTCCCCAGCCCCTCTCCGGCCGCCGGGCCCGGCACCACCCCCCACCCGCAGCAGGGGCCAGGACTGAGGATGACAGCCTCCACTCTCTGGCAGACAGACGGCCCCCCCGTCCCATGAGCCAGGACCGGGCACAGCTGCTCCTTTTGCAGAAAAAGCGCTAAAGACCAAGGTGGCCGAGCAGCTTCCGGAGGGGGAGGGGCGCCTCAGCCGCCCCCACGGAGGACAGAGATGGCGTCCCTGCGGGGCCCGGACTCGCCACGGTCCCCTTCAGGGCGAGGACACGTGAGGACCCGAGCCCCCGGTGGCCGTAGCCGTGTTGTCCAGTCCACAGCCACCGGCCACCTGTGCTCACTGGAAAGGAAAACGGCTTCCCTTGAATGCGGCGGACTCATTCTTTTCGGCTGTAGTAAAATACACACGATGTGAAACTTACCGTCTTAACCCATTTTTAAGTGGTTCCAGCTCCGTCTGCTTAAGCACACGCACACTGCCGTGCAAAACCTTAAAGTTCAACGCTTAAAGTTCAATCGTTTAAAAAATCACCTCACACATAGAATCAGTTCAGCCACACTAGCCACATGTCAAGCGCTTGGCGGCCCCGGGTGGCCAGGGGCCACCGTGTTGCACGGTGCAACGATCCAACACGTCCGTCACCTGAGAGAGAGCTACTGTCAGATGGCTGCCGGGCAGGACAACTGGACAGCTGGGGGGGGGGGTTGGGCGCCAGGAGGCCTATCGCTTCCTGAGACTGGCGACCTGCACTGGTGACAGGAGAACCTGAGAATGGAGGACACGTCATTCTAAAAACAATGACCCCCCCCCCGCCGTCTCAGGCGGGCCGCCGGGCCCCCGATTTTACGATGAAAAGTCAAAATCGCACACGTGCAACAGCACAACGCCCTGTCCCCAGGAAACGGAGGGGAAGCTGAGACACAAGCCCGGAGCAGAGGGACCCGCGGGCGGTGGGTGAGTGTGGGGCACGCCTGGGGCTGGCGTGCTAACGCAATCTGACGGGCCCATGGCCCGTGGCCTGCGTGTCGTGGGCCCCTCGCTCCCACGCCCAGAAGACACTGCTCGCTCGTCTCCTTCAAGTCAGAATCACGTGCCCCCCATGCAGCCGTTCACTGTCCACCCCGGCAGAAGGCACTGGCGTCCTCCACCCCTGACGCCGCGCCAGGGTGCCCAAGACACTGGCCTCTCATCCACACCGACCATTTGCAGACAACCGGAGGTCGCCCGTGAACGAAGACCCCACCCACAGCACCCAGTGCGGTTGCACCCTGCTGCACCCAGACGCCGAGACCGGCATTTCCACGGCACCGTCTAACCCACCCCTGGCCCACCACGTCACAGGAGGGTGGGAGAGATGGGAACCGAAGGGAGGAAGACACGGGAAGGAAGGAGTGCCCGGCAGAGTGAGGGCCAAGCAGAGCGTGGGTGGTGGTTCACCCACAAGGAGTGGGGTGCTCCATGCGCACAAACACAGAGCAAGGGGTCCTGCTCAGGGGTGTGCCTAGCTCAGACATCCTCACGGAGCCCCCCAGACACCCCCATCGCCCTCTCCATCATCAATAGCCACCTTCAGACGCATTTTTCTCCATTAAGCCTCACCAGTCTGTAGTCTGCAGTTTAAATGTGCAGAGAGAAAACCAGACAGGCTGAGTAACTGGTTCATATCACAGAGCTGGGAGGCTGCCCAGAATACAAAAGTGGCCTTAAAAAGGAGGAAAAGCACGCTTACACACACACACACACACTCATGCACACGCACACGCACACACGCACACACCCTCCGAGCAGGAATTTGAACCCAGGTCTCTGACTCTGATGACGAACGTATTTATAAAAACACCATCGCAACTGTTATTCCTGTGGCCGTGATCTCTTCTGGTGAACCGGGGGTTAAAAACACTCTGAGGATATTATTTATATAGTGTGGTGATAGGAAAAACATGGGCGCCACTGAGTAAATAAATATTAATGCAGATTTAGGTTTGGAGTCTGAGTCTTAGACGTCTGCCGCTGACACTGCTGTGTGGGCTCCTCGGCGAGGCGGCCGCTGGGAGCCGCCGGCGAGGGGGTACGGAAAGTGTTCTCGGCCCCGCGGTGAGAGGTTCCGGCGGTCAGAGCTTCTGGGCCCCCAGTGACCCTCCCTCTGCTCTGACCATTCCATCCCTAGGGGTTTATCCTGAGGAAACACACAAGGCACAAACGGTGTGTACGAAGATGTTCATCGCACCGCTGTCCGCAAGCGCAGGAGACGCCCCACCACGAGGGACGGGCGGGTTTGAGGGAACACAGGGCAGCCTTAGATGAAACAGAAGGCAGCTGTTCAAAGCGCCAAATACAGAAAGACAGACCGGGCCGCAGAGGAAAGATGAGACAGAAACACACACACGCGCACACACACGCACAAAAAGATGCCCGCAATATATTTGTAAGAAAACGCACATTACAAAACAGCTGTACAGTGTGATCCACGGTCCTTTAAAAAATACACGTAGGCATATAAAATATCCAGGAAAATAGACATCCGACCGTGATAGAGTCAGTTACCCCTGGGGAGGATGACCGTGGGGAGGGAGAAGGGAAGGTTTTTACTTTTCAGTTAGTACTTGTAGACTGTTAATACAGCAAACAGCAAAGAAGCAGAGACTAACTGCAATATTAGTAAACCGCTAAAAACGATAAATACAGTTGCAAATGATGCACCAATGTACACATTAAAAATGGGCCATTCGGCTTTCAAATACAGACCCACGCTGTCCGATCAGCCATCGATGTAGAGAAAAGGTCTGGAACAAACCTCCCAACACCGTGATCTCTGGATGACAGCATTACAGATGATTTTTATTTGTTTTGCTTATCAGCCTTTTCAGACATTTTTACAATGAACCTGAATTAGTTTTTTAATTAGAAAAGCAAATGAGGAAAGTTAAAGAAAGAGAAAGGATGAACGCAATCACCCAAGGGTTTAGGAAGGATCAGCTGTGCATTAGAGCTGATCCGAGAACTCAAAGCTCGGAAGTCCAGCCCC
>JAQQSQ010000070.1:0-18090 GCA_028627145.1 Eidolon dupreanum
TTTTTTTTTCTGGATAAGATTAACATTTGAATCAATACACTACGTAAAGCATATTGCAGTCCCCAATTTTGAAGGCCTCCATAGATCACTTAGGCTGACCTGGAGAATAAGAGAAAACTCTTCCTGCTTGACTAGTGAACTTGGACATCAATCTTCTTATGCCTCTGGATTTGTACTGAAACACTGGCTCTTCTTGGGTCTCAGCTTTTGGACTGAAATTTATATCAACAGCTCTGCTGGGTCTCAGGCCTTCAGTTTTGACTAGAACTGCACAATTGGCTCTCCCAAGGCTCCACTTTGCCAACTGCAGTGCTTGAGACTTCTAACCTCTATAATCATGTGAACTAATTGCTTACAATATCTATCATCTGTCTCTCTGTCTCTCTGTCTCTCTCTCTATCTATCTATCTATCTATCTATCTATCTATCTATCTATCTCTATCTCTCTATCAGCTATTTATCATCTATCATTTATCTATCATCTATCATCTATCTATCTATCTATCTATCTATCATCATCATTACCTATCTATCTAGCATCTAGCATCTACCTATCTATCAATCATCATCATCATCTATCTAGCTAGCTAGCTAGCATCTATCTATCTATCTATCTATCTATCTATCTATCTATCTAGCATCTATCTATAGATATAGATATAACATACATGTAATGATATATAAAAGGTAAATAAATGAGTAAATATTGTGAGAAACTAGCTCATGTGATTATGAAACCACCGACTGGCAATATAGATAGAGATAAATAGATATAGAGTTATAAATGACATAGACATTGATACGATTAGATATAGATATATAGATACAAGTATTCTGCTGGTTCCGTGCCTCAGGAAAACCCTAACTAAGACAGTTTTGCTATCATGAAGAAGAGTGATGATATTACGAGTATCTAAAATGTGGAAGTGGCTATGGAGCTCGGTGATGGGTAGAGACTAGGAAAATTTTGTGTGAGAGGTTTGCATGCTGGACAAAGCCCAGATTTCCATGAAGGGACTGTTGGTCAAACTAAGGATGTCAAAGGTGATTCTGGTGAGAGCTCAGAGAGAAAAGATGAGAGCTACAGAATATGTAAATAATCACATAAATAATCTTACAGAATACATAAATAATTATGAACAGAATATTAGTAGGAATATGGATGTTAAGGGCCATTCTGGTGAGGTTGTAGATGGAAATGAGGAAAAGATTATTGGAAATTGGAGAAAAGGTGATCCGTTATAGAATGGCAAAGAAATCGGCTGAAGCATGTTCTAGTGTTTTGTGGAAGGTAGAACTTGCAAATGATAAAATTGGATATTTAGCAGAGATTTCTAAGCAAAGTACTGAAAGTGTTGCTTAGGTCCTTCTTACTGCTTATAGTAAAATGCAGTAGGAGAGATATAAATTCAAGAGGTAATTGTTAAGCAAAAATGAATTATAAATTTAGAAAATTCTCAATCTATCGATATTGCAAAAAATGAGAAAGCTTGGCCTGTGGCAAAGTCCCTCTTTAGAGGCCCCAGGGCCAGTATGCCCCGTGGCCAGCTTCTGGCTGAGCTGGAGCACCACCCAGGCCAAATCCAAGGAGAACATACCCAAAGGGCAGACTGGGCAGACACCAGAGCCCTGCTAAAGTGAATCCTGCTCTGTAGGGTCAGGTCAGCCTCTGCACAACAGCTCCTCCACTGCAGTCACTGTCCAGTCCTCACAACCAATCAGCCAGAAGGTCGATCCCTACCATTGATGTGCAAACAGCAATCAAGGCTCAACTACAATAAGAAGGCACACACAACCCACATAAGGGACATACCTGGAGCACATGGTTCAGGTGACAAGGAAGACTTTGCCACTGGGCCCTACAAGACACCTACTACATAAGGCCACCTTATTAAGACCATGAGACATAGCAGCCCTACATAATACATAGAAACAAACATGGAGAGGCAGCCAAAATAGGGAGGCAAAGAAACATGCCCCAAATGAAAGAAAAGGACATAGATCCAGAAAAAGAACTCAACAAAAAATGGAGACAAACAATCTACCAGATTCAGAGTTTAAAACACTGGTTATAAGGATGCTCCCCTAAGTGAACTTAGGGGAAGGGTAGATGAAATCAGTGAGAACTTTAAGAAAGGGATAGAAGACATAAAAAAGAAACAGAAAAGAAGAATACAATAATTAAAATGAAGGATATATTAGAGGGAATCAACAATAGATTAGATGAAGCAGAGGGTCGAATCAGTGATTTAGAAGAGAAGGAAGCATAACACACCCAATCAGAACAGCAAAAAGAAAAAAAAAAATTAAAAATGAGGCTAGTTTATGGGTCCTCTGGGCAACATCAAAAGAATCAACGTTTGCAGCATAGGGATACCAGAGGGGGAAGAGAAAGGTATTGAAAACCTATTTGAAGAAATAATGACAGAAAACTTCCCTAACCTAGTGAAGGAAATAGACATATAAGCCCAGGAAGTATGGAGAATCCAAAACAAGATGAACTCAAAGAGGCCCACACCAAGACACGTCGCAATTAAAATTCCCAGGTTTAAAGGCAAAGAGAGATACTTCAAAGCAGCAAGAGAAAAGCAGCTAGTTGCATACAAGGGAGCTACCATAAGACTGTCAGCTGATTTCTCAACAGAAACTTTGCAGGCCAGAAGGGAGGGATTGGCGTGAAATACTCAAAGTAATGAAAAATAAGGACCCACAACCAAGATTACTCTACTCAGAAAAGCCATTATTTAGAATTGAAGGAGAATTAAATAGCTTCCCAGACAAGAAAAAAACTGAAGGCGTCTATCCGCATCAAATGAGTAGTACAAGAAATGTCAGAGAGACTTCTTTAAGAAGAAGAGGAAAAGGTAAGAAATGTGAATAATAATATGACAATAACTATATATTTATCGACAATTACTTTAAATGTTCCAATCAAAAGATGGAGTTGCTGAATGGGTAAGAAAACAAGACTGTTACACATGCTGCCCACAGGTGACTCACTTTAGATCAAAAGACACAAAGACTGAAAGCAAAGGGATGGAAAAAGATATTTCATGAGAATGAAATCAAAAAAGAAAAGCTGGGGTAGCAATACTTAGATCCGACTAAATAGACTTTAAAACGAAGGCTATAACAAGAGAAAAAGAGGGACCCAGAAATCCTACTCTGAGTATTTAACTGGAGAAACCCCAAACACTGCTTTAAATGGACATGTGACTCCATATGTTCATTGAATCATTATTTACAATAGCCAAGATATGGAGGCAACCTGGGTGTCCCTCAATGGATAAATAGATAAAGAAGAAGTGGTAGATATGTACATCGGAATAATACTCAGCCATGAAAAAGAATAAAACCTTGCCATTTGCAACAACACGAATGGACCTAGAGGGTATTTCGGCGAGTGAAGTCAGAAAGAGAAAAATAAGTGCCATATGATTTCACTTACATGGGGAACTTAAAGAACGAACAAACAAAATAACAAAAACAAACAGAACATTTTGCTGGTTGCTAGATGGGGGTGGGTGAAAAAAGGGAAAGGGATTAAGAAGTACATATTAGTAGTTATAGAATTGTCATAACATATTAGTCGTTATAAAAATGTTATAACATAAAGAATCTAGTCAATAATATTGTAATAACTATGTATGTGTCACATGGGGTGATTATTGGGGTGATCACTTTATAAGTTATATAAATATTTAATAACTATGTTGTACACTTGATACTAATATGATATTATCTGCCAACTATAACTGAAAAAAGTTATTACTAAAAAAGAGTTGAAAAAAACATTGTTAAACTGAATTCAGTTATATATAAAAATAATACAGCATGACCAATTTGCTATGATTTCAGTAATACAAAGTTTGACACTAGAAAATGAATTAGCTTAACACAGTAACAGATTAAAATAAAAAGCACATAATTTTAGTTAAAACAAAAGCATCTGATAAAATACAACGTTCTTTTCACAAAAACAAAAATGAAAACCCTCTTTCCAAGCTTGAAATATCTTAATATGATGGAAGGTATAAATAACAGCAACGAAATTCATAGCAAATAGCATACTAAAGGTGAAATACTGAAACTTTTCCATTTTTACGTTTAGGAACAAGAAAAGTATGCCTGCAATGACTGTTCTTATTTAATGTGATATGGAGGGCCTTTTCCATAAATTATTAGAATTAATGAAAGACTTTAGGAAGGTGTTTGACTACCATGTTTAAATACAGAAATCAATATACAGAATAGATTGTATATACAGAATATATTGACTACAATGTCAATGCAGAGAAATCAACATACAATTCACCATGTCAATATAAAGAAATCAAATGTATTTCTATATAGCAATAAGAAATATTAGACAATTTTTTATCAGGCACCATTTATAATAGCATAAAAATCAAATATTTAGGAATAAATTTAACAGTAGCTAAAAGACTTCTAGGAATAGGTATTATAAAATCTAAAGAGGTACATTTGAAAAGGCCTAAATTAAACAGAGAGTCCCAATATATGCCTAGATTGAATGACTCAATATTATAAAGATGTTAAATCTCCCTTAACTGTCCATATATCAATTTAATCAAGATTTTGTCAAGAGTGAAGATTCAAATATCAAGAGTCAATATGATTTTGATAAAAATCCTAATGTTTTGTAAGAAATGATATTTATTTATTTAAAAAGTAGGTATATGAAAATGCAAAAGGCCAAGAGAGTAAAAATGCTTTTGAAGAACAATTTGGCTGAGCTTGCTCTGTGAAATGTGAAGACTTATTACAAAATACAATAATTAAATCAATATGCTATTGGCAAAAGCGTAAACACGTAGACCAATGGAACACAGTATTCTCCAGGAACAATGTATTTATTGATACTTGATCAATTATAAAGCTAGAACTACAGAGAAATGGGGAAAGATCAGTACAACATAGGCCCCACAGTGGAGAAAGATATTCGCAGCACATACAACTAACAGAGGCTCGTATCCAGAAATATACAAGTAACCCTATAAATCTGTAAATAAGGCAGTCAACCCAGTGGCAAGCGACTTAACAAGCAATCCATTAAAAGAGGACATCTGAATAGATAATGAGCACATTAGAAGATCTAATCCTCATGATCTGCCACTTGTCGACTGAAAAATAATATCAAGTAGGTGTTTTGTCACCAAAAGGATTTATTTGGGGAAAAAGAAAGGGTTGCAACTCAGAGCATGGAAACTTGGCAAGCCACATGCGCACTCTGGCCTGCGTACCAAGATAGCGAGGTATTGACATAAGGGAAAAAGAAGTTAAGGGAAGGGAAAGTTAGAACCCCAGAGCTTTATATAAACACAGAAGTCTTCCAGCAGGGTTCTTGCAGTTAGGCAGAGCATGAGAACTTCCATAAGCCCAAGCTCTTCCCATGGGCCTTTCTGACTGATTATGTTTGTTTAAAGTTCCCGTTCATCTTTATCACATTGCACAGTTGAAATAAAATGGTTAAAATAAAAAGATGGCCAAAGCAAGCATGGTGAGTATTTGGAGCAAAGGGAAACTGCATGTACTGTAATTCCATTTCTAGAAGTACATCCTATAGGAATACTTGCACATTATATGCCAGAAAATACGCACAAGAATTTTTATAGCAACTAAGCAAGAAACAAACCCAAATGTTCATCAAACTGCATGATGAATAAAGAAATTCTCTTATATTAATATAATGAAATACTATACGGTAATAAAAATGAATGAATTACAGCTACACACAACACCATGAATGAATATCATCAGCATAATTCTGAGTGAAAAAAATTCAGGCACAAAAGAGAACACGCTATGAGCAAAATTGAACTATAGGTATGTCAGTCTCAGCTTATGTCTAAGACACTCCCTTCCCAAGGCCTTGTTGTTTGTAGAGAGTGCCACAGAGTTTTCCTGATCAGGGCCAATGTTGTGGCTAGATCGGCCCTGATGGTTCTTATTATAATCACAAGATACACTTCAACAAAAACCCCTAGGTAATTTTAAGGAACAAGATTCTTCACTCACAGGTTTTGCAGGCACATGACCACCTGTAGGCCACATAGCAAGGTTGCAGGGAAGGAGGGAGGGAGGGAGGGAGCTCGAACATAGGGCTCTACCTTTATTAGGATAGAAGGTGGGATATCTTGAGTTTTGTGGGTTCACTCTTTATTGTCTAATTTAAATACGGAGAGCAGTAATTAGGACACAGAAGGGATAAGTGAGATCACTTTACTAGTCAGTTATCTAGGTCAGGGATCTCCAACCCCTGGGCCATGGACTGGTACTGGTCCGTGGTCCGTTAGAAACCGGACCGCATAGCAGTACATGAGTGGCGGGCAAGCGAGTGTAGCTTCATATGTATTTGCAGCCACTCCCCAGCCCTAGCATCACTGCTTAGTTCCACTTCAGATCATCAGGCATTAGATTCTCATAGGAGCACTGATCCTTGGTGCCAAAAAGGTTGGGGACTGCTGATCTAGGTCACCCAGGGCTTCCTGAAAAAGAGATCTTCACGGGTGGGGGTGAACTACTTCCTTATCTTGTTAGGCTAGTAGCTGTGTCATGCAACTGGCAGAATGTTTATTCAAGATGGATATATTTTCAAGTGTATGGCTGCACAATCAAAAGCTTAATGGCGGGAACATACATTATAATAGTGTTTAGGGACACACACCTAATGTGATACATTTTTAAATAAATACATAGAGGTGATTACTGTACCAAAGGTGATTTCCCTTGGGGATGAAAGAGGTTGTGACTGGACACATGAGGAGCTTCTGGCTGCTGGAAGGCAGTACTTTCCTGGCTGTTTACATTATAGTAATTAACGTTATATATTTAATTTATGCCCTTTTCTCTTCATCCCCCACATTTCGCACAGAAAAGCAAGTTTACTATAAAAAAAAAAAAAAGGAAGGAGAGAGAGAGAAGTGATTTAAACAGCATAGCTGGTGAAATAGAAGGTGGGATGAGTGTAAATGATATGGCTATGGTCGGAAGTTGGGTGGTGGTGTGTAGAGGCAGCAGCTGATGGAGGTAGAAAGACTTGAGTTTCGGTTGTGCTGGCAATGAGATGTAAGCTGGCTATGCCCACTGAAGCGCTCCTACAATTTGGCTCATGGCCCTATCAGGGAACATATCTCTTAAAACATAAGTGACAGGCAAATAGAGTTGGTATTTAAAATTCCAACCATCAGTGTTAGAGTTAATTCTTTTTTGGGAGACCTGTTGATTTCTAAAATATTAGCAACATAGAAAATGGTACCAGGAATTAATCCAAAAGCAGTTTTTTACATTCTTCACACCTCAAAAACATCAATCAGATATTATATGAACAGTATATATTTCACAATAGTGGTCACATGAATAAATAATGGAAGACACTATTTTCAACTTGAAAAAATACACAGGGCATTTGGGGATTTAAGCCACACATTTGATGCTGCCTTGAACTTAAAAGCTTAAGAAGTAATTTACTAAGCAGAGCTTTTTGCTTGGCACATCACTGATTTCTGTTCATTATTTGGCCTGACTCTTTAAAGAGAGTTTGTTCTGATAGCCCAAGAACGTGCTCAAACAAGCCCACAGGGCTTTTTGTTAATGACGCCTCCAAGACTACAGGGTGCTGTTCTAGGCCATATTAGCTTTTCTATAATTTCTACCAGCTCCCCGAAGTCCTTAAACCCCCAACTACAGTTGCTAACACCACCACAACCACTACCACCATCATCTGAATGTAGATTAAATATTAAGTGTAAAGACAATAGCAAAATACACTATTTTTATTCTCTGGTACTGTATGAAACACTGTGTGCATGCAATCCCAGGCGGGCTGTCCTAGAGGCCTCCCCTCATCTTCCGATTGACACTCTTCTGCGTAGACATCCTGGAGCTTCCTCTGCAGTTTATTTAAGAACTTTTATGGACATCGGAAGCATGGCTGAGTGAGAGATGTCTCCAGATCTCTCCTCTTGAAATGCCAATAAACCGAATATCTAAAACCCAACAAATAACACTCAACCTGCACACAAGCATGTGTGAACAAGTGATCTGCGAATAAGAGCTTCCAGAAGTCAGAAATGTGGGCAGTCTCAGGTGTAGAAAGGGAGGAACAAAGAAACTGCCTCTTGCAGCCAGAGTTCCCTGCAGCAGGAGGGGGAGGGGAGAAATTGAGGCCAGTTCCCTGAACAGCCCTAACTGAGGGATCTGGGAGTTGCACCCAGTGGAGCCCGGGGAGCAGGGCAGAAAGCAGAGCAGGAACTAAGGGCAGAGGGGCAACAGCTGAGTCTGAGCAGCCATGGTTGTGAAGTGGCAGGCTGAGAAACGAAGACTAGCAGCAATCACCACCCACCAACCCAGAGCATGCCCTCCCTTCACCCCGTTTCCTTCCAGACCTAGCACTGCAGAGCCCCAGAGGATTTTGCGTAAACATTATGAAACAAAAATCCACTGTTAGAACAACTGGCAGAGACTGGGACTGAGGCTAGGTGATCCTGTCCTGAATATTTGTCAGAAAGAAAAAACATGCATTATTAGTCTCAAGGGAGGCATTCAGGAGGCTTGGATGCCTCTTACTAGAAATCAAAATAAAGCACATTCTTAAAAATTTAGAGGAGATTGGATTAAACATGGCAGAGTGAGAGACATCCCTAGACCTCTCCCCTTGAAACAACAATAAGCTGAACATCTAAAACTCAAAAGAAAACACCCAAACTGCACACCAGCATGTCTGAGCGTGGGATCTGTGCATAAGAGCTACCACTGGTCAGAAACCCGGATGTTGGGCGGTAGAACGGTTGAAACAAAGAAGCTGCCTCTCTCAGTTGGAGCTCCCTGTAGGAGGAGGGGGAGGGGACAAAGTGCAGCGACTTCCCTGAACAGCCCTGCCTGGGAGTGCTGTGAGTGTCATGTGGCCAGAGGCAGTGCGCAGTCAACACGGCAGAAGGCAGACAAACGGGAACGGCAAAAAAGCGGGGACAGCAGAGAAACAACCGTTTACTTTTACAAGCTGTGGTTGCAAAACTGAGGCTGAGCCGCAGCCCCCATCCCCCACCCCAGAGGGACCCTCCCCCCATACCCTCCAAGACCTTTCACCCCGGAGCCCCAGGGGAATCTGAGCGAACGCTACTGAAACTGTCGCTAACACTGACAAGAACTGAGCCTGAGGGTAGGGAGTGTGATTAAACATCTATAAGGAAAAAGAGATATTATTAAGACTTTATATAAAACAGAGATCCAAGAACTTAAGTGCCACCTACTGGAAACCAAAAGGAAAACACCTTCTTCGCACCAGGCAAGGGACCATTATGTAATAAATCTTCTTTCTGGGGAAAAAAAAAAAAAAGAAAAGAAAAGCAGAACACTTCCATTAATGTTCAGGCAGAGAAGTAGTCCATTAAATACCATGAACAACCAAGGTGACAAGGCAGCTCAGAAAGAAAGAGAAAAATCTCCAGAAAATAAGCTTACAGACATAGAAATATGTGACTTAAATGACAGAGAATTCAGGATGGTACTTCTGAAGAAATCAATGAGATCCCAAATGAATTATATCAACAATTTCAGCAACTGAAAAAACAATTAGATGAGCAGAATGAGTTTTTTAGCACGGAGATTGAAACCCTTGAAAAAAACAGAATAGACATTCTGGAGATAAAGAACACACTGCAAGAGTTGAAAAATGAAATAACAAGTTTGGGAAATAGAGTCGACCAAATGGAGGAAAAGATCAGTGATATTGAAGACAGAATTCTAGAAATAAATCAGAAGGAAGAAGAGAGAAACTGAAAAATGAAAAATAACGAAAGAAAAATACAAGAACTAGCTGACACCATCAGGAGAGAAAACTTAAGAATAATGGGCATTATCAAAGGCAAGAAAAAGGAGCAGGGGCTAGAAAGCATTTCAGACAAATAGTTGACAAGAATTTCTCTAAGAAATGAGCTAGAGCTTGGAATTCAAGAAGTCAACAGAACACCCAATTATCTCAACCCAAAAAGGCCTTCACCAAGTCGCATTGTATTAAAATTATTAAAAATCAATGACAAAGACAGAATTCTCAGGGCAGCTAGAGAAAAGAAGATGGTAACCTATAAAGGAAAACCCATTAGATTATCATCAGACTTCTCAGCACAATCTCGGCACAAACCTTACAAGCTGGAAAAGAGTGGAATCAAATATTCAAACTATTAAATGAAAGAAACTACCAGCCAAGAATTATGTATCGAGCTACGCTCTCCTTTAGATATGAAGGAGAAATAAAAACCTTTCTAGACCTACAAAAATAGAGGGAATTCTCCACTACGAGGCCTGCATTACAGGATATGTTGAAATAGGTCAGCTCCCCTCAAACAAAATGGCCAAATAATAATAATAATAATAATAATTAGGAGTAAGGTGATTAGCAGGCTGATAGAAGCAGATCAGTGCAACCATTATTAGAAATAGGGCAATATAAGCTTAAACAATAAAAAGAGGTTTGCTATAGCAAGATAGTAATGAACATTCAGAATACATAGGGACAAACTGAGACAACAAAGACCAAGAAGGGATCCAAATTTGGATTCAAAAGATCCAGATTCACAAAGGAAAATGGAGATAAGGCACGTGCAGAAGAAAAGGGATCTCTCTCTCTCTCTCTCATATATATATATATATATATATATATATATATATATATATATATATGAAACTATCCTTTACCTATTCGTAATGGTGACCACACACCAAAGACTCAGAATGGAGGTATATAACATAAAACAAAAATGATCAGAGGGAAAACCCACAAAAGCCAATCAAAAAAAGAAAAGAGAAACATAAGAACAAGGAAGCAATGGAAACACTGAGATAGCAGAAAACAAAAGATAAAATGGCTATAAGAAGACCTCAGATTTCAATAATCGCTCTAAATGTAAATGGACTGAACTCACCCATAAAAGGGCACGGAGTTGCAGAATCGATTAAAAAACAAAATCCAACCATGTGCTGCCTCCAGCAGACACATCTCAGCTCCAAAGTCAAATATAGACTCACAGTGAAAGGGTGGAAAATGATATTTCAAGAAAATGGCATTTAGAGAAAAGTGGGAGTAGTGGTACTATTATCAGATGAAATAGACTTCAAATTAAAAAATGAAAAGAGAGATACTGAGAGACACTTCATAAGGTATAGGGAATCATGCACCAAGAAGACATAACACTTATTAATATCTAGGTTCCCAATCAGGCATCTCCGAAATATATAAAGCAATTACTAACAGAACTAAAAGGAGAAACAGACCAAAACACTATCATAGTAGAGAACCTAAATACCCCACTGTCAGATGTGGAGAGATCGTTCAAATAGAAAATCAATAAGGAAATAACATCCTGAAATGATACATTAGACCAATGGGACATAATCAACATTTACAGTGCCTTTCATTCCAAAACAGCTGCTTATACATTCTTCTCTAGTACACATGGAACATTCTCAAGGATTGACCACATACTGGGACACAGAGATGGCCTCAACAAAAGTAGGAGGGATGAAATCATACCATCCATACTCTCGGATCTGAATGCTTTGAAAATAGAAATCAACTTTAAATAGAAAGCAGGAAGAACCACAAATGCATGGAGATTAAACAACATACTACTGAAGAATAACTGGATCAGAGAAGAAATAAAAAGAGGGATCAAGAGATACATAGAAACGAATGATAATGATAGTACAACATATCAAACTTTTGGGACATGGCAAAAGCGATCATAAGAGGAAAGTTCATATCCTTACAGGCCTACCTCCAAAAATAAGAATGAGCCCAAATGAACAACCTAACGCTTCGTCTCAAAAAACTAGAAAAGGAAGAACAAATGAAGCCTAAAGTCAGCAGAAAGAGAGAAATCATCAAAATTAGAGTAGAAATAAATGAAATTGAAAATTAACAACAGCAACAACAACAAAACAATATAAAAAATAAATGCAACGAAGAGCTCATTCTTTGAAAAGGTTAATAAAATTGACAAACCCCTGGCTAGAATCACTAAGAAGAAAGAGAAAGACACAAATAAACAAAATCAGGGACGAAAGAGGGGAAATTGCGACTGACACCACAGAAATACAAAGGATCATACAAGAATACTATGAAAAAGTATAGAACAGCAAATTGAATAACCTAGAAGAACTAGACCAGTACTTAGAAACATACGACCTTCCCAGACTGAATCAAGAAGAACTGGAAAATCTAAATAGACCAGTCAGCAATATGGAAATGGAAACAATCATCAAAAACCTACCAAAAAGTAAAAGTCCAGGACCAGATGTCTTCACCAGTGAATTCTACCAAACATTCAAAGAAGATTTAATGCCTATTTTTCTCAAAGTCTTTCAAAAAATCAAAGAGGAGGCAATACTTCTCAACTCATTTTATGAGGCCACTGTTACCTGATACCAAAACCCGGTAAAGATAACACAAAAAAAGAAAACTACAGACCAATATCTCTCATGAACACAGATGCAAAAATTCTAAATAAGATACTAGCGAACCGAATACAGCAACATATTAAAAAGATTATGCACCACAATCAAGTGGGCTTCATCCCAGGAGCACAAGAATGGTTCAACGTATACAAGTCAATTAATTTGATACACCACATAAACAAATTAAAAAATAAGAATCATTTGATCATATCAATAGATGCAGAAAAAGCCTTCAACAAGATACAGCATCCATTTATGATCAAAACACTGAACAAAATCGATATAGAAGGAAAGTACCTTAACACAATAAGAGCCATCTATGTCAAACCCTCAGCCGACGTTATACTTGATGCTAAAAACTAAAAACCTTCCTTCTAAGATTAGGAACAAGGCAAGGCTGTCCATTATTGCCACTCTTATTCATATATAACATTGGAGGTCCTAGTGAATGCAGTCAGAGAAGAGAAAGATATAAAAGGCATCCAAATAGGAAACAAAGAAGTCAAACTGTCACTATTTGCAGATGACATTATTCCCTATATAGAAAACCCTAAAGACTCCACAAAAACACTACTAGAAACAATAAACAAAAGTTTCTGGATACAGAATCAATGTTCAAAAATCTATAGCATTTCTACGCTCTAATAATGAAGTGTCTGAAAAAGAGGTGAAAAAATAATTCCTTTTGCAATTGCAACACAAAGAATAAATTAACAGAACATGTGAAAGACCTACATAACGAAAACTATAAGACCCTATTAAAGGGAATCAAAGAAAACACAAAGAAGTGGAAAGACATTCCATGTTCTTGGATCGGAAGAATCAACATAGTCAAAATGATCTTATTACCTAAAGCATTATACGGATTTAATGCAATCTCCATCATAATCCCATCGGCATTTTTTAAAGAAATAGAACAAAAAATCATCACATTTGTTTGGAAGCATAAAAGACCCCGAATTGCCAAAGTCATCTTGAGAACAAAGAATGAGGCTGGAGGCATCACTCTGCCCGACTTCAAATTGTACCACAAAGCGACAGTAATCAAAATGGCATGATAATGGCAGCAAAACAGACACACGGACCATTGGAACAAAATCAACCAATCAAGTGGGGAAATGATTTTCGACAAAAAAGCCAGACACATACAGTGGAGAAAGGAAAGCGTCTTCAAGAAATGGTACTGGAGAAACTAGAAAGCCACCTGCAAGAGAATGAAACTAGACTGTTGTCTATCACCACACACCAAAATTAACTCAATATTGGTTAAGGACCTGAATATAAGACCTGAAACAATAAAACACATAGAAGAAAACATAGGAACTCAGTTCAAGGACCTTGGACTTAAAGAGGATTTGACCTCAAAGGCAAGGGAAATAAAAGCAAAAATAAATAAATGAGACTACATCAAACTAAAAAGCTTCTGCTCAGCAAAAGAAACCGTCAACAAGGCAAAGAGATAACCATTCAAATGGGAAAATGTATTTGCAAGCAATTCCTTTGATAAAGGCCTAATATCCAAAATATACAAAGAACTCATATGACTCAGTAACAACAAAAAATCAAACGTCCCAATAAAAAAAAGCGAGCAGAGGACCTGAACAGACACTTCTCACTAGAAGACATACGAATGTCTAACAAATATATGAAAAATGCTCAAAATTGCTAGCTATTAGGGAAATGCAAATCAAAACTGCAATGAGATACCATCTCACACCTGTTAGAATGGCTGTAATCAATAGGACAAGTAGTAACAAACGTTGGAGAAGATGCGGAGAAAAAGGAACCCTCACATACTGCTGGTGGGACTGCAAATTGGTATAGCCATTAAGGAAAACAGTATGGAGGTTCCTCAAAAAACTAAGAATTACTCTCCCATATGATCCAGTGATCCCTCTACTGGGTATCTACCTCAAAGACTTGAAAACTCATATTCGAAAAGATATTTGCCCATGGATATTCATAGCAGCATTATTCACGGTGGCCAGGACATAGTAGCAACTGAAGTATCCTTCGATAGATGATTGGATAAAGAAGCTATGGTACATATATACAGTGAAATATTACTCAGCTATAACAAAAGATGAAATCTATCATTTGTAAAACGTGGATGGACCTCGCAAAATAAGGCAGTCAGAAAATGTTGCAAACCACATGATATCACTTATATGTGGGCTATAAACCCAAAGCAACAAACAAACAGGACAAAGAAATAGATGCTCATGGACATGAACAATAGACTAGCTGTTACCAGAGTTTAGGGTTTGAAGGGGGAGGTAGATGGGATAAAGGGGTCAAATATGTCATGACAGAAAGAAATCTAACTTTGAGCAGTGAACACAGAACACAATATGTGTATTACTTACTGTTGAATTGTATACTTGCAGCTTATTGGATTTTGTTCATCAGTGTCACCATAAAGCAAATAAATAAGAACCACCCAAAGAAGACAGAGAGTAAAGGATTTTGAATCTCCTTGAAGAAATAATGACAGAAACCTTCTCTAAATTGGCAAAGGAATTAGACATACAAGTCCAGGAAGCACAAAGTGTCCCAAGTAAGAGGAATTCAAACAACCTACACCAAGACACATCGCGATTAAAATGCCAAAGGTCAGAGACAAAGAGAGAATCTAAAAGGAGCAAGAAAAGGACAGCTAGTTAGTTACTTCCAGGGGTATCCCCCATAAGTATGTCGGTTGATTTTTCCACAGAAACTTCGTAGGCCAGAAAGGACTGGCAAGAAATATTCAAAGTTGTGAAAAACAAGAATCCACAACCATGAATACTCTACACAACAAGGCTTTCAATTAAAATGGAAGATAAGATAGATCTTTCCAGACAGGGAAAAGCTTAAAGGATTTACCATCACAAAGCCAGTATTACAAGAAATATTAGAGACTTCTTTAAAAATGAAGGGGTTAAAAAAATACAAATAATAAAATGCCAGTAACTTTGGACCTACCAATAATTGCTTTAAATGTAAACGGATTAAATGCTCCAATCAAAAGAAATAAGGTAGCTGAATGGATGAGAAAACAGGACCTATGCACATGCTGTCTATAAGAGACCCACTTCGGATCAAATGACACACACAGACTGAAAGTAAAGGGATGGAAAAAGATATTCTATGCAAATGGAAATGAAAAAAAGCCAGGGTTGTTACACGTAAATCAGAAAAATAGACTTTTAAACAAAGGCTATAATAAGAGACAAAGAAGGACATTACATAATGATAGAGGGATCAATACATTAAGAGGACACAACCCTAGTAAACATATACACACACTCAACATAGGAGCACCTACATATATAAAACAATTATTGACTGACATAAAAAGAGAGATCAACAGTAATACACTCATAGTAGGAGACTTTAATACCCCATTGACACCAATGGACAGGTCTTCTAGACAAAAAATCAATAAGAAAACAATGGGCCTTAAAGACACACTAGACCAGATAGATTTAATAGATATTTTCAGAGCATTTTACCTCAAAGTATCAAAATATATATTCTCTGGTGCACATAGAACTTTTTCGAGGATAGACCATATGTTAGGATACAAAACAAATATCAGTACATTTAAGAAGACTGAAATTATAACAACCTTTTCTAATCACAATGTTATGAAATTAGAAATCGACTACATGAAAAAAAAACTGGAAAATACGCAAACACATGGAGGCTAAATAACACACTTTCAAACAATGAATGGGTTAACAGTGAGATCAAGGAAGAAATCAAAAGATACCTAGATAAATGAAAATGAAAACACGATGACTCAAAAATCTATGGGACACAGCAAAAGCAGTCTTAAGAGAAAAATTCATAGCAATACAAGCCTACCTTAAGAAACAAGAAAAGGCTCAGATAAACAATCTAACCTTACACCTAAGAGGACTGGAAAAAGAACAGCAAACAAAGCCTGAAGTGAGTAGAAAGAAGGAAGTAATAACAATCAGAGCAGAAATAAACAAAATAGAGTCTAGAAAACAATACAAGAGTTTAATGAAACTAAGAGCTGATTCTTTGATAGGATAAATAAAACTAACAGACCCTTAACCAGATTCACCAGGGAAAAAAGAGAGAAGACTCTAAATAAAGTCAGAAATAAAAGAGCAGAAATAACTACCGATTCCATAGAAATACAAAGGATCATAAGAAAATACTATGAGCAGTTATATGCAACAACTTAGACAACCTGGAAAAAAAATGGATACATTCCTAGAAACATACAATCACTCAAGCCTAAGTCAAGAAGAAACAGAAAATCTGAACCGACTGATTACCACCAATGAAATAGAATCAGTAATCAAAAACCTTCCAAAAAAACAAAAGTCCTGGACCAGGTGGCTTCCTAGGTGAATTTTATCAAACACTCAAAGAATTAACACCTATTCAATTCAAACTATTCCAAAAAATTCAAGAAAAGGGAAGGCTCCCTGACACCTTTTATGAGGCCGCCATCTCCTTGATTCCAAAGACACTACAATAAAAGAAAACTATAGGCCGATATCTCTTATGAACATTGATGCAAAAATCCTCACAAAATATTAGCAAACTGAATTCAGCTATATGTTAAAAATATCATACACCGTGACCAAGTTGGACTTATTCCTGGGATGCGAATTTGGTACAATACCCACAAATCAATTAATGTGATACATCACATTAATTAATTGAAATGTAAAAGTCATATGATCATATCAGTAGTTGCAGAAAAAGCGTTTGACAAAAGCCAGCTTCCATTTATAATAAAAACTCTCAGCAAAGTGGGAATAGAGGGAACACACCTCAACATACTGAAGGCCATATGTGGCAGACCTACAGCTAACATCATACTCAATGGGGAAAGGCTAAGCATTTTCCTTAAGATCAGGAACAAGACAAAGATGCCCACTTTCATCACTCCTCTTCAACATTGTATTGGAAGTCTTAACCACAGCAATAAGACAAGAAGGGGAAATAAAAGTCATCCGAATTGGAAAGGAAGAAGTAAAACTCTCGTCATTTGCTGATGACATGATGCTATATACAGAGAACCCTAAAGATTCCACCAAAAACCTCTTAGAACTGATCAACGGATTCAGTAAGGCAACAGGATACAAAATTCATGATCAGAAGTCAGTGTTCTTTTATATATCAATGATGAACTTTCAGAAAGAGAAATTACGAAAACAATCCATCATTGTGATCCAAATTCAAGTTGCGTTAAAAACAGTAAAATTCCTGGGGAGCAAATTAACCAAGGAGGTAAAAGACCTGTTCTCAAAAAATTACGTCATTGAAAAAAGAAATTGAAAAAGATACAAATAAATGGAAGCATATATCATGCTCACGGGTAGAAAGAATCAGCATCATTAAAATGGCCATACGACCCAAAGCAGTCTATAGATTCAACGTAATCTCTATCAAAATATCAATGGCATTTTTCAGAGAGCTAGAACAAATAATTCTAAAATTTATATGGAACCATAAAAGACCCTGAATAGCCATGGCAATCTTGGGAAAGAAGAACAAAGTAGGAGGTATCACACTACCTGATATCAAACTATACTACAAGGCTACGGTAATCAAAACAGTATGGTACTAGCACGAAAACAGATACGTTGA